>JAJGRX010000277.1:0-29522 GCA_025461125.1 Carex kokanica
ATGCCATAATAGGACAGCCAAAGAGTTCCTTAGGTGTATATAAAGATTTGGTCCCCCAGAATACAAGGTATCCTGAATTACTTTTCTTATCCCATTAGAGAAGAGTATGAGAACTTTGGAGAAGACAGAACTAAAGGATATTCTCTAAAGGGCCTTGCTATTCTGGAAGAACCGAATTAGTGGCGATCTCTCGCACAAGACAGTCATGGATTAAGGTACGCTTCCGCTATTCAGTTTTATATTCAACACAGATGGTCCTGCGGTGGTCGATGATGGTTTTCGTAAGACCCAACAAGTGGTATCAGAGCAACTCTGTGTTTGAAACAAGTTTTCTCTATATTTTCGGTGGTATAAGATTGAATTTCTGATTATTGGCGATTTTAGATTTATTAATTTGGTTAATTTTGTCCTTGAAATTCTGTCCAGAACCTTGAAATCGCCATTTCTGATCTGAGTTTCACGCATGGTCCGTGTGTGAACCAAGTTTAACCAGAAATAAATCAATTTCCCGACTATTCAGTTCTGTAGACCGCGTATAGACCAAGTCTAACCAGCCTAAAACTGTAATTCCACGTCGCGTCCGTTCATTGTAGATCGCGTATACACCGCGCTGTTTAGCGTGCGTGAAAAGTTTGGTGCGAAACGCACAAACTCCATCAATTAATTGTATTTGGATGGACCGCGCAAAGACCGACGAGTGAGTCACATAAAATGAATTATGAATTGTACACCGTGCAAAACCGATTTTTGTTCTGACTTGTGCACCAGCCGTGTTTAATTAAGCCCCTGATTTAAGAATATTTTAATTAGGCCTTAATTTAATTTAAGTAATTTCGGTATTTCATTTTTTTGGATAATTCGGTTAAGCCTCTTGATTTAGTTCTTAGTATAGTTTAATTTAAGATCAAGATGATTATAATTAATCTAAATTCACATGAAAATAGAGAATCAAAATAAGAAAAATTTGTATTTGATTCTTAATAAAGTTGAGATGAATTTAGATTTTGAATTATATCATGGTAAAATATACATTTATGAGTGGAACAGAGAATTACTCAGCGAAAGGAAATGGATTTAGATATACCTTTATTGGTGATAAGATGTAGAAATCCATGTACGCTGTGATTGAGATACCACTACATATGTATATTTTTGATATAACATAAGAATCAAGTTAATTACGGTTTGACTAAATCCATATGGCAATTGAGAATCAAAAGAGGAAATATATATTTGATTCTTAAAAATTAAGGATGGATTTAGATTTATGTTTAAACCGTAATTTTAGATTTTGGATATAATTTTAAATTCAAATAAAAGGTATTATGGTTATATATTTTAAAATAGATTAGTTTCAATCGCACCTTGCCAAAGTGAGCTCTCCTTTTGAAATTAATTTATTTTAAAATAAAAAGTTTTATTGTGTGCATGTAATGAGTGTAAATATTCGTCGGCCCAAAGGAAGACCAATATTTATTAAAGTTGCATGTGCGCCTTGTGGTAATAAGTACAGTGATGATTGTTTGTTTTTTACGTGTGATCAATTTAATCGGCCCAAAGGAAGGTTAATTGTTCGACATGTTACTTAATTATCAGTGCTTGATTACTGCGCCAAGATACCATAAGAAATTAATATTTTAGTCCAAAGACAACTTATTAATGGAACCGGTATCTTGAGGTAATGGGGTTTACCTTTATTTGAATTTATATTATATATATGGAAATTTTGAGTATGTAGTTTGTTTGTTGTTTTAATTTTAATTAATATCAATTCTAGCATCAAATTAAGGGAATGGAATTAGAACTTAAAGTTAGTTCTCATAATTATGGAACTTGACATTGCGTTAAGGATTGATTCTCTGATACTTACGATTATGAGTACCTCTGATTTAAGAGGGAGACAAAAAAGTGAGAGAAGTCAAATCGCACATGTCATATAATCATAATAAAGGACCATTCTAGAATCATCTAGGAGCACTTTTACGAATAATTTAGTTAAGGCTTATGAATTCCTTTCGACTATTGAAAATAGATTTGTTAAGAATGAATAGTTTCAAGTTGATACGATCTTAACAAATCAAATTTTCAGTAAGGTAAAGTCAAAGGAATACATATAAGAAATAAGAGTATGGTAGCTGCATATACAACACCTTAATAGGAACAACAAAAGAAATCGGTTAAACCGGATGGTAGTAGTTGTTTCTTTTGAATTGTTGAAAAGTATATAGGATTAAGTAATTAAGTACTTGTCATGATTTGCGTGTCAAGAAAAGTATGCTTATTAATATGGTTTGTTTTGAAGTTAATTTAAATTTGATACTTAGACACACATGGTGGATAGATTATAGTGTAATAACTCACATCACTGTGTCCATGCAAGGTTGTTTGAGTAGTCGTAGCCTAGTGATGGTGAAAGATACATCTATATTGGCGACGATGAGAATATTAAAGTTGAAGCAATTAGAAAGTTAGATTATTATTTAAGATTAGATTTTATTTGAATCTCAATGAAACATTTAAGTTTTGTCTTTTGGACATAACTTAATTTCTATTTTTGCTATGTACAAGTATGGATTTACTTGTTATTCTAGAATAGAAATTTTGGTTTGTTTCATGATTCAAAATCAGTTGGATCTAAGTCTTTTTCGGTTATAATAATCTAAATTAAATTCCAAAGACATAATTGCTTAATATAACGAGTCATTGCATTTAAGTACTTGAATTGTTAATAAAAGTAAAGCAATGAGAATTTTGGTTGCATTATGGCACAAGCATTTCAGTTAAATTTCCCGATGGAGATAAAGACTTGTGTCATAATGGAATTCTCAAGCATTTAGATAACACAAATTTTGATATTTGTGCTGATTGTATTAAGATCAAACGAACCAATTGGAGGAGATTTATAGCCAACAAGTCTCAGGATGTCTTGGAATTAATAAAATTCAGATATTTGTGGACCATTTTCTAACGGATGTTAGAATAAGGTACATTTTTATTATGTTCATAGACAAATATTTTAGTTATGACTATATTTGTCACATTTATGAGAAAGCATAGTTTTTAAGTGTCAACCTTGACTGTCGTGTTCAATACAATAGTATATATGACGATTCAGGTGAACATTATATTTCTTTATTACTTTGTAAATAAGGACTTAAGATTGCAGCTTATATTCTTAATTAAAACATTATAGTTTTATGATCCCACAACTAGGTCGATTTTTTTTTTGGAAGAAAAATGCAAAGTTCATTGAAGATGTTGAGTTTGCGGGGGGAAATACAGTTCAAGATTTTATCTTTGATGAGGAATAAGTAAATATTCTCACAGGTGTTATTGGCATTATTTAGGATTTCGATCCTGGTTATGTTCAAGACACAATAATCAATGATAATATCGAAGAAACTTCAACACCTCAAGAACATGTGTCATTAAGGATATCCACTAGGTAAAGTGGGTAGATGTCATGATATGAAAATGAAGTTCATGAAAGGCTAAGATATTGTGATATTGTTCATTTGCCATAAGGTACAAAATTCATTAGTTTTAATGAAATTTGAATGGCAATGTGGGAGCAATACAAAGTACATCTTGTCGTATATGGCTTCACATAGAAAAATGACATTGGATATAAAAAGACTTTCTCTTCGGTTACTTTGAAAGTCTTTCAGGATAATAATGACATTAAAGGTGCATTTTATATCTTGAGTTATAAGATGTCATTTCTCAATAGTAGTATTGATGATATGATTTATATGGTGCGACCACGACCATAAAATTTTGAGTCATAAGATGTAAAGCATATGGTTGCAAATTCAGAAAATCCATCTACGGACTCAATCAAGTATATTTATCGACAATGGTATTCTAAATTCATCAAGTGATCATCTCGTTTGGTTTTGAGATGAATTTGGTCGATGGATGCATATACCATAACTTATGTGGGAGTAAGGTTATTTTCTTGGTTTTATATGTCAGTGACATGTTGCTTGCCAGTAACGATATAGGTTTGTTGCTTGACATCAAGAGATTTATATTTAAGAATTTTTGAGATGAAAGATCTTGTGATGCATCTTTTGTGTTAGGTATAAAATACATAAAGAGCAATATCTATGTATTCTCAGGTTGTCACAAAAGAACTATACCATAAAGGTTTACAAGATGACATGCATTAAAATAAACCAAGAGATATCTCTGTAAATAAGAGACGAGTTTAGTCTCAATCAGTACTCTTAGAATGATTATAAGAATAAATTAATACAGAAGATTTCAGATATTTTGGTAGTAGGAAGTCTGAAGTATGCTCAGGTTTGTACGTGTCTAGATAGTGCGTATAATTAGAATGCTAAAGTGATATTAAAGAAATTCAGGAGCAGACCATAAGATAGCAGTCAAAAAGGTCTTGCGTTATTTTTAAGGAAAATAAAAACTACATACTCACATATCGAATATCAGAAAAGTTTGAGATCATCTAATATACTGATTTCGATTTTGGTAGATGCCAATAAAGCATGTTATAACATGTGTATGAGGTATCTAATTGGGGAATATAACTGTGAAATTTTGTCACATGGTTGCACAAAGTGGATAGGAATTAAATACCACTTAAGTTATTTTGTGACAATAACCCGACAGTTTTATATTTCGACAATAGGAACTTGACAAGGTCAAAGTATAGAGATCAAGTTCTTAGTTGTAAATGAATGAGTTCAGAATGGGCAGGTTGTCTATCGATCATATTAGCACAAACTCTGTGATGCAGCTGCATATTAAAGGATTGTCACCCAAAAGGTTTCATGAGCATGTTGCTCGTATGGGTGTCATGTCAAATTAAAGATCTTCAATTTTGAGGATATTCAGATTTTAGTGGGAGTTTGTAATTATGCTTGTATGACATATACGGTTTTCAGTTTTTAAAGTTTAAGAAATTTCTGCAGAAATAAAGTTTCAGTTTATTCACATTCTGACTCTATTAAGGTTGATCTCATTTAAAGGTGGACCAGTTGGAAATAGGCACGTTATGATCACATTACTTGAAATTTTCATGCTACACATCCACATCATGATTCATGTCATTCGATTATGTCAATATATGTGACCACTGTTGGTTGAGTTACGAATAAATGTGGCAAAAACTGCTTTGATCCTATATTGACATAATTGATGGACAGAATTGTTCGAGACATTTCGGTAATGACAGAAAAGGTGAGCTCACTACGATTATTAACAATACAAAATTATAAGGTTTCACATATAGTCCAAGTGGGAGATTGTTGGATCATTAATCCAATGTTGGACTAATATGTAAAATAATTATGTATTGTATACTGTCAATTTTATGCTCAATTAAAATTGATCATTTGCGGTTTATGATTTATTGAGCAATAATGTGTCATATAGGGTGTGGACCTTTAATGTGTAAAACTTAAGAGGTAATATTCAATTTAATTATGGGCTGAATTGAATAATTGCCATAATAGGACAGCCAAAGAGTTCCTTAGGCTGTATATAAAGATTTGGTCCCCCAGAATACAAGGTATCCTGAATTTACTTCTTCTTATCCCATTAGAGAAGAGTATGAGAACTTTGGAGAAGTCAGAACTAAAAGATATTCTCTAAAGGGCCTTGCTATTCTGGAAGAACCGAATTAGTGGCGATCTCTCGCACAAGACAGTCATGGATTAAGGTACGCTTCCGCTATTCAGTTTTATATTCAACACAGATGGTCCTGCGGTGGTCGATGATGGTTTTCGTAAGACCCAACATGCTCCTGCAAAACCTTAAGAGATAATGCACACTCCGTCATTACATAAATCAGGGAGAAAGGGACTTTTGGCAATACTTCCCTTGCTTTATAGGTTACATGTCACATTTCCAATTTCACAGAGGCAAACAAGATATTTAACACATTACATGGACAAACATCAGAACTATTCATCACATTGAACATAAAATATGCACCCTCAATGCAAGCCACCTTCAATAATAGAAAAATCAGGGGAAAAAAAATCAGGGTTCTCAGAAAACCAAAAGATTATAGTTTACCTTTTGCAGCCACTTCTTTAGACGAGTGTGATGTGCTGGGTCCTCTTTGGTCCTTTTTTTGTTGTTTTTTATATCACATATCGTATCAAGCATAAACTCCATCTACATAAACAGTGGGAAAGAAGTATGAAATATCCAATTTAACCCTGTTAGTGGAAAGAGACAGAAAAGCATAGTCAACTCACTCTTTTACTATTTATCTGTGAATTCTCATCTTGTGTCCCACTAGGGCTAGTTTTTATCTCATTAACTCTGTGCTGGATACCAAGCACAAAATCTTTCATGGAAGTTGCGTCATCACTTCTTAGCTTCATTCCGCAGCCTAGACATTTTGCAAATAATTTCCATTACATAGCTGGTATGTACTAATACAGATTAGGACACTCCTTTTAACCCTTATTCTCTACTTTATCTTATCAGAATTTTTAGCGTTTAGATGAATGGTCAAGGAGGCGAAGTTGGGTTAAATTGGGCCTTAATTATGCAATTCCAAGGAGTAATACACTAAAACAAAAAAGCAACCTGACGGTGCCCCATAACTACGAACAAAAGTTGATGCCATATTTGTAGGTATGAACCTAACAATTCAAAAAGAATATCTAAACACAAAACAAAGTAAAAAAAAAAACTAAGGTACTAAAAAAAAAGGGTGTTAAAAATGAATCCCTAAACTCATTATACACTAAAACAGTCAGAATAGGTATGTACACTGTAGGGTAGTCAAGATAGTGGCAACATCCAATTCTGTCAACCGCTTGCTAAATTCAGTCAGAAGATCATACATCAACTCACTGCACATAAAAAGAAGCAATGTGCAATAAGTAACATCAACTGAAACAGCTTGGATTTAAAATTGTTTAATTTTTTTTGTAAAATAGTAATAACATAAATTCTTAAGATGTATTGGTTGAAATATTTCTACTGGAATATTTTTTAGCTTAATATCTACTTTACTGTAATATAATAGCCAACATTTGCCACGCTTGTAATTCCCAGACAACAATTTAAATAACTGAAGACCAATTTTAAGTCCGGAAATGACCAAACTAACCCTCAGTAATTTTACACAACCAAGTTACTTTCAATTCATACAAAATTGAAAACCAATCTCTAAATCTGCTTAAATTGAGTTTAATTTAATTTGGGCAGAGCGACAAAAGCTCACTAGAGGAAGAGCAAATTAGTCAACACTTAACAAAACATAAATCATTATTCTTTGCAAGCACTTCCAGGTATATTGACTGTCAGTTTGCAAATGAGATAAATGTAGGTGTTGATTGCATATGTTATGATTTATATGCTGCAGTTGGCAAGAAACCCAAAATGCATGAAATAATGCACCTGGAAAAGACCCCAAAAATGCACAAGTAGCACAACAGTAAGGTCAGATTCCTAAGAGAGAGACTGTCTTCCTTTGAGTACTCATCCTGAGAGAAGGGGAAAAGAAATAACATGATTTACAGAAAATTAAAGGCTTCCACATATATGGAAAAGTATATTGCCCAGACAGTAATAGCCTAATAGGTGCAATTAAGGTAGAACAGGACAATAGACTAGAAGTCATATTAAAATGTCATTGTGATCTTATATACCTCAAGGAATTAATCAAATTGATCTGATTTCAATTTAATCTAGGATATGCTTTCAAAGGACCTCGCTAATATAATAGATTTCTTCAGGTCTCTTCTAGACAATTTTATATAACTTGCCCCCCATATTTTGAACTTTGCAGCTAGAGGTCTCAATTAAGCGTAAACAAAATGCCAGTAGGTACATATAGGTGTGGGCCCGGACAAAATGGAACCAAAATCACTGACTTGAATAATTTGATCCTAAATCCAAGCAATTAAGTTGTACCTGAAATATTTTAGCAAGAGAAGCAAGAAGCTTTGCACTGAAGTCTACTCCAACTAGACAAGCCATACCAGCCACAAAAGCTCCAAACACAGCAGCATACCTAAACAGATAATAAAATTATGCGCTGTACCTATGAATATTATTAATTTCTCAAAAGTAATTGAATGCGATAATGAAAGTGCCCCGTTAAATTATTGGATCACATAGTAAAACCATGATGTGTTGTCAATGGAACTATGACACCACAAGAAGCATATCTATACTTCTATACCAACTGATATGACACTGCAAAGAGCATATTTATACCAACTTCAATGCCAATGGGATGACTATTAAGAAAAAGGTCAAGAGAAAAGAGAAAGTGAGCTCACTGTTCATTGCCACGGGGCCCTCTCGAACATGATGCCAACACCTCCTCACCAATTACCTGACAGCCAATACTCCTAGGCACTGACTGTGGAATAAAATTATAAGAAAATGTGAAGAACGTTTATAGGAAAATTAGACACAAGTATTGTAGCAAGGTTGACCCAGATCCACAGGTCGGCCAGATTTGAATCGGCCATCAGCTTAGCAGTTCAGTTCCAGACCAGAATTCTATGGCAGGTTGGGTCAAGTTGTACTAATTTTTTTTATACAAATGTTGCCTAGTACATATGACCTGTCAATACCCCTATGCCTAATAAGCCACAAATGAGCTGTTGGACAAAGTTCAGATGAACCTAAGAGATAAGTCGGATACGATTCTGCACAATCAGGTCCAGCACAATACAATAGCAGGTACTGGAATCCGTTGCTCCTACAGTTATAAAGAAACTACATAATTGCAGATATAGATATAATACCCGAAATATGGCAGCAATTTCCTCTGTAATAGACTCTACATTAGACTCAGACAGTCGATTTAAAAGACCTGGAACAAATCCAAGTTCATCAAATAAACTCATTATATGATAGAAAAAAAAAAGTGCAAAATAAAACAAAAAAACTAAAAACATACCTCTCACTCTGCGGCGCGTTTGAGCAATCTCTTCGGATTCAACATTTGCGGTTGCACGCAAATGAGGTGCCACATACTTTGCCTTAACACTTGAGCTCACAACAGGCTTATCTTCTGACATCTCATTCCCTTGTTTTGTTTCTTCGCCTTCTTTAGTCTCCTTTTCAACAACCTTCTTCTTTCTCTTTTGTTTTTTCAACCTACCAGCCTCAGAAGTACTTGCTTCATTAGCTGTATTTCCCTCCTCATTTTGGAGTTGACTGTGCTTTCTTTTCTTTTTTCTTTTCTTATCTGCCTCAGAACTACCTTCATCAGCTGTCTTTCCGTCTTCACTTTGGAGTTTACTTTGCTTTCTTTTTTGTTTTTTCTTCTTATCTGGCACAGGACTTTCTGCTCTCACTGGTGTATCTTCATCTGATTCATAATTCATTCCATTATCAGGGTCTATATCAGAAAATAGTCCCTCAAATAGAGTATTCATTCCATCATTAGGCCCGGTCAGCTTTCCTTTCTTCACCTTGAGTTTTTTTGCAAGCCTCCTCTCCAGTTCGAGATCCTCCTCTGCGGTGGTAGTTCCACCGCCCATCTCCAATTCAAGAAACTCTTGGAACTTGCTCCTGGACTTCGTCTTCAGACCATTCTGGTGCCTTAACCGAGATTTCTTCTTATCTGAAACCATAAAAAACACTTGAATTGAAATCATATGATGCAAAAGGTGCAATCTTTTGTTGAGAAAGGCATCAGCCCAATTGCATTACCAACATAATCCTTACATTCAGCTAATGACTAGAATTAATTCCCAACTAAGAAACCTGTTAAACAGGCTACGGCCTATCAAAACTCGTCCAAAATCGGCCCGTAGCCCGTGGGTTCTTAGTTGGGAATTAATTCTAGTTCATTAGCTGTTAAAATGTAAGGATTATGTTGGTAATGCAATTGGGCTGATGGAAAAACACCCCTGTTTTGGTGATTCCACTCTTGATATCATTCATGTCTGCATTGTGGCTTCTTTTAGAGTCTCTAGATCATCACAGGTTTTAACTACGTAAAGACGCACTGGTCTAATCCCTGAAACAATTTGGCAAGAAAAGTTAGCTTAAGAGTGTTTCTTACTGGTACTGCTGCTGAACCCATCAATAGTGTAGATATGTAACGGTTCATGATAAAACATCAACATAAACGAGAAAAGGGAAAACTAATTTTGACCTGAGCAGATATTTTGATTCCCTGTGCAGCTTTGATCTTCTTATGGTGCTGAGAACTGGAAAAGTGAAAATGTGATTGTATATTAAGACTAAACTGGATTAAATTGAAGCTTAACCAACTTAGTTGAAATTTAGTTAATTAAAGCTTGTGCGCAATCTATGGCTACTGGAGGCCTAATTAGACTTAGTTATTGCATTATTCCTATATATGCACATCTAGAGGGCAGCAGTCATGCGTGCGTGCGTGCGGCTTCGCGAGGATTTTATCTAGGCAGCGTCGTCGTGAGGGTCGCCGTCGAGGTCTCAGGTGAGACTGGAGGGAAAGACGAAGAGGAAAAGAGCCCCAGGCGATTTCAAACCCTAAATGAGCCAAGAGAAAAAACAACGAATTCTTTTCTATCTTTGAACTGTAGCATGACTTCAGACTTCAGAGTTCTTGGAAAATGATGAAAATACAAGAAAATCCATGAGTCAGTAGACCCTACGGCCTCCTCCATGTCGCATGCGGCATACACATAGGCCGCATGATCCGTGAACTATTCTAAATTGGCTTTTCTGATGGGTCTTCTAGAAGAACACGTTTTCCTAATGGACCGTCTAGAAGAACACAAAACTTTTTTGAAGAACCACGCTATTTTAGACAAATCCTGATAGATCATGGGTGTACCCCACGATCCTTACTACTTCCACTACTTACTATTGTTTAGAAAGACTATAAATACCCATCTTGTAATAGAATTTAGGGTGGTGTTTAATTGTGTCAAATCTAGAATTGTAGACTAGCAATCATTATTGTTAGGTTAGGTTAGAGAGTTACTTAGAGAGAGAACGATGCCATTGAAAACTAAGCAAGAAAAAAAAAGGCATCATCTGTCAAACACAATTTTATATATATTTTTCTTACCATTTTATTACATTCATTTCTTTAATCTCTATTCAAACAAGGTGTTAGATTATCCTCTCGGACGGACAAAATCTTTTCCCACATAATTTGATTCTTCGCAACTATATTACTTTTTTTATTATAAATAATATTTTTTATCAATAAATCATTAGTAGGTGTTTAAAGACACTAATCTTATAAACAAAACTACATTATGTTTTTACTAAGATGGGAAAATGATTATATCATTAATTTTGATCTTAATTCATTTGTAATCATACTGCTAGAGGTTCCATAATTTATAAAACAAAAAAAATCACATTCTATCTAATAACCACATAAAAAATATAAATATAATTTAGAAAACAGTTTAGACCCATAGACATAGGTATACTATTAATAATCCAGCATTACGATTCTAAAGTAAAAAAAAAAAATGTGTAAGGTTACTCAATTTAGCGAAAATACAAACAAGAAAATGAAGTAGAAATACGGTAGGTCATGATCATCCGCTGACTTACTATTCATTCTTTTGCTTAAATCATAGGGTAAATTTTATTACTATAAGAAATATACAAAAAACTAAATAATATCATATCAATATGGATGCATCAATTTTTTTGTATTTACATGAATAATCGATAATCCATTAGTTCTCACATAATGAAACTTGAAGAAATGATAAACGTACTTTTCACTTAGGATCTTGATTCTTAATTAGGGTACATATGCTCTTAGAATATTATTCTATTCTAAGAAATAAAACCATGTATGTTGATAGATTGATTAGTATAAAATTGAAAATACACTCCAAGTCTAGACATGTATAAAAAAAAAATACACAGACAAAAGTATGACTAAAATATATTGTAATCAGAAATTAAGCATTGCTACTTGATTGAATTGGATATTTGTCTACTCGACTTGTAATGATGATCGCATTAATTATTTTATGTTTTTATTTTCTTGAATTTTTTTTTTTTTTTTTTGAGATAAGTGGGAATCTAGTACACCGATTTCTTATAAAAACAAGAAACCACTTTATTTTCTTGGATTTAATATTGTAAAGTAAAATATACTTGATAAATGTTTACAATAGTCGAAGAAGAAAGAATAACGGATCATAAGTCAAACTTTAATGACTTTTAGTTGAATTGCATAAAGATTCCAATGATTAATTATCAATGCGCCCGATCTTTTATTTTACATTTAGTGTTGTTGATCCATGTCAAGATCTCAAATGATACTTTTAATAGATTGTGCATTTTTGCTACCGAGCACATTTTTTGGAATTGGGAGGTAATATCTGATTCACGCGTTATGTGTCGTGACTATTAGTATGACATGATTATTTTTCGGAAAATTGACACATCACGCTAAAGAGCTAGACAATGTATAACACGTCACGTGGTCACGCATAATAAGAACCATTAGATCTTAATTGAATAGTAAATCTTGAATAAACTAACTTAAATTACGAAACAAATTAATAAATGTGACAAACATGATCAATTATATTTGGACACAACACATATGTAGTCATAGTGTGATCAAATTGGCACATCAAAATTCGTGCTAACGAGATTTAGATGATGAAACCATGAAGATAAAAATCAGTTCTCATTAGAAAAGGGACATGTAAAGACCGAACTCGATATTGATAACTTTATTCCATATAAATATATATCTTAGGTATTTTACACAGATACAAAAAAAGTTCTAAAAAGTAAAAAACCATAACATATGGAATCCAACCAGTACGGCAATACTGCATTATTATTTCTACGTACCTTTCTAAAGGAGTAGCTTAACTTACTGGCATTGTACGTAGTTCTACACTGCTTTTCATCTTTCCAAAGCATGCAGTAATAGTCTTTCACATCGTGGTTCGATCGACACATTTCTCAAATTAAACATCAATACAATACGACGTACAGCATGTACAAACAAAGTATCTGTGTAACAAAATTAAGTTATACCAAGGTTTCCAAGTACTTGTCGACAATATCCAGACCACACAATTCTTTGACCGGGACATAGTTGTGGGAACATCCATCGGGAATGTCAGAGGAGAGCCTTTAGATCCAACAAAGGCAGCAACTCTGTTCTTGCTGCTCTAATTGCTTCTCTCAATGCACAATGAACTGATGATGCAAGAAGCAACGGTGGTTCCCCAGATGCTACAAACAATTAATAGTTAAAGAAATTAAAATAGCTAGCTGGCTGAATATAATATATATGCATGGCTTTTCAAATGAACTTACTCATCCAAATCTAACCAAAATGATCATTAATGAAGGGATCGATCGAGAGTACATGCAGTAGTATATACCTACCTTTTGATGAGAGCACACGGTTTGTGTTGTGAGGGCTGTTTATAAATTCTACATTGAACTCCTTGGGGATAGTGTCTACTGTTGGTATTTTGTAATTCCATGTGCTATCATTCACCGCCAATCCGTCAGAATTTGTCAAAAACTCCTCATACAGAAAGAAGCCAACGCCCTGAATAAAACCACCTTCCACCTGCGTGAGAGGGAGGGAGAAATTAATAATGAACCAGAATTAAACCATTTATCTTTGGAGCAAGTTTAATTTATTGGTCGACATTAAGACAAAAGATATATATATATATATATATATATATAGCAAACCTGGCCTAAGTCCACGGCAGGATTCAGACTCTTGCCACAGTCATGCAAGGTCACTTCTTAGGATTGTGGTAGCTCCAGTCAGAACATCAATCTCAACCTATAGTTGCCAAATAAATTCTTACAAGTAAGTTCTCAAATTAATATAGCTTCTAAATAGATAGAACGGGCATTATATTAACATACAAACGCTGACAGATATGGTACACTAAACATTCAAAAAAGAAAAATACAAAATAATTTATAACACACTAGCACTACCATGTCAGCACCACCATGTCAGTATGTCAAAAGAAAGATTGGGTACTAGTACTACAATTGAAGAAGGGAAAGGAAAAAGGCCACACCTCACTAATGGCAGCTCCATAGTTTATGTAGCTGGAGGTAGATTGTTCAGGAACCCTGAACGAACTAGCGATAGGTTCACATTTTGTGCAGAAGCCTGCAATTACATAATGCAATGAACTTTGAGTAAATATAATATAATGCTCTACTAAAAAACCTTATATATCCTATGGTACAACTATGAAACAATAAGCTAGGCTTTGTGCAACTGAACGTACGTTTTAGGAAAAGATACAAGTAAATTAAACTGCATGTAATATGAAATAATTAGATAAAGTTTGTTTATAATTAATTTGCACAATTAAATATTAAATAACTAGATTAGCTAGGTGTCAATAAACCACAAGTAAATAGGAACAAACAAAACTAACCAGACCAATCAACGCATCCCATGAAACCACACCCTTCTCCTGTTTTGTTTTATCCTTGAGGGGTTTCAACCTTTCAACAAGCATATTACAAGCAATCCGAACTGCCTCACAGCTGTCTCTCTGATGTTGTGCTCCCACCAGTGCCCCTCCCTGGATCAACTCAAACTATCTGCCTGAACAACATGCACTTTTTCTAAAAGATCCTCATTTTCCTCCAACAATTCCTTCAGACCGAATGCTGTCATTTGTTTTACTTTCGTCCATAGACCTTGTCCCATCTCAATTCCTCCCACTTCCACAACTATTGATCCATCATTAAGCACAGATACTCTCCCTGGGGCTTGTCGTATTCACTTTGTATGAAATCGGCACACAAGAAATACCCCGTTTCTTCCATTTGTTTACACTATTAAATCTTTTATCATCTCTGCACGCGTTTCATAGCTTGGAGTGGAGGCCAACTGATCAAAAAGTGATGGTAGTGTATATGTGAGGGCATCTCCAGCACTTTTTTCAAAGAAAACTTTAAGGCTCTCATGATCATGAAGATTCTTTCTCCTAACCGCATTAGTATCCAGCCAAAGTTCGGAAGCAACATGCTCTATTATTGCTTCGGCAATGAATGAGCCCTGCACATCACCTGGGGCCCGCATGCAGTCTTGGATGTGCTGTTTGTCTTGCACAACTTTAAGTCGAATGAGAGGTTACCCCAGTTGTATTTGTTCATGGCCCCTATCATAGCAGCCGGTAAACAGGGCTACAGTCTCCAGATATGCCCGCATTTACTCTCAAGTCAAGGTGCAAGGCTGTGATTTTTCCATCTGACTTGAAACCCACGGTATAGTATGCCTTGGTTGGATGTCGGCCTCCTATCATTATCATGTCAGTTTGGCGCTCAAGGCAAATCTTGACGGGACGTCGAAGCTTGTGTGCTGCAACAGCACATGCAGTGATGACCTAGAAGATAACAAATGTAACTATTTAGTTGTTTGAATATTTCCATAGGAAATTGTATGCTTCAGTACAATAATATAATCAGCAACAGAGGAAGTTGGTTTTGTAAAGGTTGAATTAACAATTAACAAATATAAAATATAAAAATGAAAAATCCAACACCTGGGACTTGTAAATTATGTTATGATTTGCAAGCATGGTCAAATAAAATATATGATCGACCCACAACAACAATTATCTTCACAAGGGTAAAGTAGCAGTGTGGCGGCCTCAGTCCCAGTGTTTTTTGTTTCTATTGACTAAGACTGAAATGGTATCTGGATCAACATAACCTGTTTCATTTTTTTGAAGCACAAGATCTGAATAACTTCAGAAATACGTATAAACAATCGTAGCTGTTTTGGGTTCAGAAGACTCACAGGCATAGCCCTAAAAGCCTTTGCACCAAAACTTCCTCCGACTCTTCTTGTAATAACACGCACATTGTGGAACGGAACGCCAAGTGCCTTTGCAATGTGACCTTGAGTACCTTCAGGCCATTGAGTTGCAGCGTAAACTGTCATGCAGTTATCCTCATCAGGAACAGCTAGTACTACTTGCGGTTCCATGTAGAAGTGGTACTGTGAAGCTAGTTTAACCTGAAAGAAGATGCATATCAAATTTAGTCTGTAGTAGTTAATTAATTTTTTTTGTTTTAGTTTATGAAGTTTTTAAGTAGAGAAACTGACAGTTGTCATTGTTATAATCCTATCCACCTATACTTGCTGTACTGTATGTATGAATAAGCTAGTTGGGACAAAATATAAAATCAATATGGTAAAGGGAGTGCTTTCTCTATTAAATTGATTGGGAGGGTCAATTAATTTCCTTGCCAATGGAATAAATGATTGATCTCTTTGATTATAGCCAAAGAAGTACCTCAGCAGATTCAATTTTCTGGTCGGCTTCAGCCATTCCTTGGGAGAAATTTCCAATTTGTTTGGGATAGAACATTGGAGGAATTTCGAAGTAGCTGCTCTGCTCAATGGCATCTTCAATAGACAAAATTGGTGGCCCCAAATTATCCGTGGAATATTCAATTACTGCTTGTTTGGCTGCCATGTTGGCAAATCTCTGTGTTTCTGCAATCTATAGGCTAGGAGTGTTATTTTTTATATAGATGAATTAAAAAATTAAACTGATCTTGTTAAAAATTATGAAGTAATGTATGTACCACAAGACTAAGCGGTTGACCGGCATATTCAGCAAGAGAATCTGCAAATATTGGCTCAGTTCCAAAGAACCATCCAAGACCAATATTTGCTCCTCCTTTCGGGATGTCTTTGGCAGAAACAACCGAGACAACTTTAGTTGATGCCAGAGAAGAAGATTTGAAATTAATTCCCTTTACATGAGCTAGAGGCTTTGAGCTGTAAATAAATGCTCCATGAAGGCAGTCCTTTGGAGTAGGGATATCATCCACATAGACCGCTTCCCCTGCCAAAAAAGGCCAAATTTTCATAGGTTTATAACTGTAATTGGTAATTGATTCTAATTACTACCAGTAAATTTTGTATCTCTGTTACAGAAAATTTAAGTTTTATTAGATGCACATCTGAACAACTACAACGCAATTGTCTTGCATGATATAGTCAAGGGCTATGAAAAAGAGAAAACTAGTTGCCAATAATCACCTTTCTTTTCTTCAAGAATATAAAAATATTGTAGAGTTATTAATTGTGAAACTCTATACGTAATGAAGAACTCTAACTAAAACAAAACCTTTAAGAAAAATTCAGGTGAAAAGCATACCTGAAGCTTGAAGCTCTGCTCCAGCTTTCTTAATTGGCTCACCAACTGGGCTAAACTCTGAATTTACCAATAATTCTTGCCGCGAAGAGATAGAAATGTCATCATCATTTTTGGATTCCATGTGTGACTCACCATTTTGGTATTCAACAGGAATAAGTTTTTCAAAATCAAAGAAGAAATTGGCAATGGGATAAAGAAACTTGAACAGAAAACCAACAGCCAAGCTGACTCTATACTCAGGATGAGCTGTGCTATTTGTTGGTACAATCACTTCTCTGAGTAACCTTATTGCTTCTAGTAAAACTGATGCAGTGACAATTTTACCCTTCAGAAAATCCTCAACCTTCCTTGGTCTAATTGCATGCTGAGTGCCATAGGCACCAAAAGCCAGCTGTATGTTATCCACCACAACATCTCCTGTTTTTTCATCGATTATAGTTTGCGCCAGAAAAGCAGAGTTAACATAAGAAACAGCATTACCAAGAGGGCGAGGAGATGCCCGGTATGTTTCAAAACGGATAGTGTTGGATGAAGCCCAAGAAGGGATAAAGATGCTCAAAAGAAGTGTTCTATAATCACATGGAGGCCTCTCCAGGAATTCCTCTAGTGTAAGAGTAACCTTTTCTGATCCCTGCTGGATAGAAACATTTGAGCTGGCAGCAAGCAGAATGGTTGCAATGTCCGACTCGAATTGTTTTCTTTGTGCTAAAATTAGATTCCCTCCTACACTTGCTATGTTTCGGACAAATGGGGATGCCACTTTGTTCATGTGATTTGCAATCTTATTAAAAACCAAAGTAGAAACTTTATCTTCCCTTAAAACTTCAATTGCTTTCGAAATGGTCACTGCTGAACCCAATTCTACTCCATCATTACCCCTCTTAATTATTGAAAGCTCTGGGATACCACGTAGATCAATAAATTTTTCATGCAAATCTTGATCTTGTACACACCACTGCTTGTATTCCCTACAACAAGCTTGACATTGTTTGCACTAAACAAATCTGAACTAAAAAGCGCATGCAAATGTTCAATACTTTTCGGTCGGTGCCAACCATCTTCTATTATTTCAGGCTCCTGGCTATTTGAAGTACTTAATGTTGATTTAATCTCAGCTTTTAGGAAATCAGGAAATGTGCACACTCCCCCCATTGAGTAATTTGGCAAGCTTCTTGCACATTCAACTAATTTGCTCCCTTTCTTCCAAAAGGTATTCAACCCCAAATCTTCCAAGTCAACATCAGCTGCAAAGCTCTTACAAGCATCTACTAAGGGCCGGTAACCGGTGCATCGGCAGAGATTGCCAGAAATAGCCTTCTCGGCCTCGGAAACAGTGATTTTAGAGAACCCTTTTGGAGGCTCCGGCCTACTAGCATCTTTGTCGGCATTGACGAGGGAGGAGAAAAGAGACATGGACATGCCAGGGGTGCAAAACCCACATTGCGAAGCATGAAACCCGGCAATCCTTTGGTGGATAGCATGGTAACCATCTCTGATATTACCAAGACCCTCTGTTGTTGTTACCGAAGAGTAGTTTATACTGCCCAGAAGTGTTAGGCAGGAGCTTGCTGACAAGTCGACCACCTCATCTGTTGCTGGGTCGTATTTGATAGAAGAACAACACAGGCCCCACAACCACCTATAAAGGCATAAACAAATTATAGTAAAAATAATAGTGACTTTTATCTAAAAGTGAGCTTTCTATCTAGAAAGTGAGCTTTCTAATTCTTGGTAGTATGTTTTTGTGTATGTGTGGCTATTTTCACAGGTGCATATTTGGGTTATCTCCTAATTGGATTTGAACCAAAAAATAAATTTGGTAGTATGTTTGTGTATGTGTGGCAATTTTCACAGCTCTTACAAGCATCTACTAACCCATACCAACGTTAGCCGAACACAAATTGGAATTAGAATAGAAGAGTGCTCGTTCTCAGTTCCACAATTCCTCTATTCTCTCACTATTAATTCTACCTATAGCCTAACAAACATTTTATGATTTGTTATACTTATACTAGCAATTTATATTGTTCTAAAGTTCCATTTCATAGGGTCTAATTAGTTTAAGCACATAATATGTACTTAATTTATACGTACATATAGTGAAATGTCTTGAGGCTTTATAATTTCTTATATATACCTTACAATTTATTTTATAAAAGTTAATTTTATAATAAAGCATCACTCATATATTAGTTAGTTATAGCATATAGTGGGGTCATAATATACTCATAGTAATACTTTCTGAATTTTTCATTACAAGTTGTATAATTAGTTAGTCATGTTGATGTTGTGCATATCTTGGGCTATTTTAAATTACGTTGCATGGATTTTAGCATGATTCTCATGATACGAAGTTATAATATTTTGCATATTAAGTTTATTTTATGAAAACACATGTTCTGAAGAACACGGTATATATACAAGAGAAATATGTTTTAAAAAATAAACTTGAATCAATGTGATTCGTTTCGTGTGGATATTAGCTAAGGGACCGCATATATATTCGTGATTATATTTCAAATTTAGATGACTCCATGCTAGTTTAATATATATACAAGGAGGGATCAAATTACATCTTTTTTGGTGATACATTTTGACACCTACTATTTTCAAAGTCCAAATAGTCGATCCAAACCGTTCAACATGATGGATATATTAAAATGTGCTTGGAGATCAAATTTTACATTTATTTGAATTTTTTTACTATTTATTAAGATGGTTACAAAATCGTTGCTTTCAGACCATTGAAAACCAGTGATTTTGTAACCATCTTAATAAATAGTAAAAAAATTCACAAAAATGTAAAATTTGATCTCCAAGCACATTTAATATGGTGACCATGTTGAACGGTTCGGATCAACTGTTTGGATTTTGAAATCGCAAAATTGACCTATAAAAAAAACGGTGTCTTGATATGTCACCAAAAAAGGTGTAATTGGATCCCTCCTCTATATAATATATATATAGAGATGAGCTATTGTGCTTTGCAAAGTAAAGCAAACGGTTTACTTCGGACTTTTTAGATTTTCAAAGTCCAAAACGTCGATCCGACCGTTCAAGTTGTTCTACATATTGAAATGTGCTTGCAGACCAAATTTTACATTTTTTGGAATTTTTTTACTATTTATTAAGCCACTTTGAAAATTACTGATCACATGGTCCAGAATTTTGTTGCACTGTTTTTTCTGGACCATGTGATCAGCAATTTTCAAAGTGGCTTAATAAATAGTAAAAAAATTCCAAAAAATGTAAAATTTGGTCTGCAAGCACATTTCAATATGTAGATCAACTTGAACGGTAGGATCGACGTTTTAGACTTTGAAAATCCAAAAAGTAAGCCGAAGTAAAACGATGGCTTTACTTTGCAAAGCACAATAGCCCTCTCTCTCTCTCTCTCTCTCTCTCTATATATAATATAATATATAATTGTGCTATTGTACTTCGCGAAGTAAAGCCAATGTTTTACTTCACGCTCATATTCCCATTTTGAAAATCCAAAACGTCGATCCAAACCATTCAAGTTGATCTCCATATTGAAATGTGCTTGGAGACCAAATTTTACATTTTTTGGAATTTTTTTACTATTTATTAAGCCACTTTGAAAATCGTTGATTCATTGGTCCAGAGTTTTTTACTGTTTTGCTACTGTTCACAATGGATCAGCGATTTTCAAAATGGCTTATAAATAGTAAAAAATTCCAAAAAATGTAAAATTTGGTCTCCAAGCACATTTCAATATGGAGATCAACTTGAACGGTTCGGATCGATGTTTTGGATTTTCAAAATGAGACCAAACAGTCGATCCGAACCGTTCAAGTTGATCTACATATTGAAATGTGCTTGCAGACCAAATTTTACATTTTTTGGAATTTTTTTACTATTTATTAAGCCACTTTGAAAATTGTTGATCACATGGTCCAGAATTTTGTTGCACTGTTTTTACTGTTCGGAACTGGTCCAGAATTTTTTTGTCTGCAAGCACATTTCAATATGTAGATCAACTTGAACGGTTCGGATCGACTGTTTGAACTTTGAAAATCCAAAAAAAAAAACCGAAGTAAAACGTTGTTTTACTTTGCAAAGCACAATAGCCCATATATATATATATATAGTGAGGCGTAGCGTTTGGAGTCCAAAAACGCTATAGCGCGCTATTTAGAACACTGTGATTAATTAACAACGCAGTAATTCAATAGAGAAATAAAAAAAGAAGAAGATAACTTTCAAAATAAAAAAAGACAACTTTTTAATTAGAAGAAAAAAAATGCAAGAGTCAGCAATAAGAAGAGACAAATTATATATATCTGATGTGTAAAAGTATTGATGATGACTAAAAAACTTGGAAGTCTTAACAACTCTTTTATTTGAAGCTAGAATGATGTCATTGCTTGCATAGAACTTCAATCAGTTTCTTCAAAATTCCAACACTGCGGAAAACAAGATGAGGGTCGTTTTCACTTTCCAAACAAAGTTGGAACATCCATTGGTTATCTTTATCTTGACTGATACGTGTAAATTATTCAGCTTCTTGTACAAATTAAGGTACTTTTTAATTTGAAGCTTTAGTAAATATTAAGAATCAAATATTTGGATTCATTATGATGGCTAAAATTGCTTAGATAAATTGTATATATGTTCTCCAACAATAGTAAAGAACAAATAAATCAATTTTTGAATAGAAGTCTGTTTTTTTCAAAACAGGGAGGCACATATTAACAACCAAATTTATTTGACAACTATAAAAACTGAAAGTCAATGTTAATTATATCTGAGACAAAGAAATATAAATATATTATTATCATTTAGATATAATGTATATAAAACTTAGTACAATCTGAGATTTTTTTTTATGAGTTTCTAATTATGGTTGTATGTAATCTGACATAATTTGCAAAACATACATTAATTGAATTTAACCATTTACGTGATTAAGTGAGTTTGTAGGTTCAAGACCTTAATTGCAAGATTAATATGAATAATCAAAGATAGGTTCAAAATCTTAATTGCAAAATTAATATGAAGAGAACCAAGGTTCATGAATTGAAGAACCGAATAAATCAACAAGACTTTACAGACTTTACAAAACTATAGATTTGTAATAATCAAATAGATATAGATTTGTAATAATCAAATAAATAAGTAAAGTATATTTGAGAATTATTGATCTCTGGAGAAACCGTTCGGAACAGACCAAGCCGTATAGAATGAATTAAATCATAAAATTACAGAAAGTTCCAGTTTCGTTCCGTCCAGAACAATTGTCATCCATTTGAACGCTTATCAAGTTATGTGGACTAAATTGTACTAATTGTCCTAAACGGACTATATGTTAAGAACGGTTAATATTAATTTAATTATTGCTGAAACTCTAATTTCAATATTTGTACAATCACTTCTATCCGAACGGATCTGGCAAATCTGGAGCTCTCACTATAAAAGGAGTTACTCCACTTCAGATTTGACCCAGCTAGCCGCCTCCCACATTCAAAAAAGCATTTATTGTGCATTCTTGAAAGCTTCTATTGTTGAGTAAGCTTAAACTTCAATATCCTCTCAATACTCTCAAATCCACCCGACTTATCTTCTTGGAGATATAGTTTAGTGTATATAATTTAGTTGTAGAGCCTTTCCATCCTAGCTAGTGTTTCCTGCTTGTAAGGCGTTAAAGGGACTCACTAGCTCGAGGGTCTTCCACTCACATATATCCATAGCTGTGTGACGATCCCGTTGGGACTCTCTAGCTCAAGCTTTTAGGCTCGCATTGTACACGAGTTAGGCCGTGACTTTCCACATTTATTGAGCTCACGTGTCATGAGTTGTATCCTTTATTTTTGGATAATAGAAAAGGAGCGTCAACGATGTTGCTCTACTCCGGAAACGTAGGTATTTTACGCCGAACTTCGTTATCATCTTGCGTGTCAAATTTCTCTATTTCTACTCTATTTATTTTTATTTGTACACGTTTTGTTGTTTGTTTGACTTGTTAGTTTAGAGGGTATAACCGAAAAACGTCCAAGAGTCTTTAAGACTCCCTATTTACCCCTCTAGGTGCCGTTAGAGACTACAACTAAATATTATTAAAACGAAGAAATTGATTTTTCCATATAACTTAATAAAAAAAAGTAATTAAGTTTTTAAATAGAAAGATATGATATGTCAGTATAAAAGTGCTACTAAATAAGACTTAAAGTATTTAAGATTGCAGCTTTGTACAATAAGAACATATTGTATAGTTAACTAATCCGAGATAAGCCTAAACAGGGATCTAAATGATGCGGGAATTAAAAGGAGAAGAAAATAAGAGCTAGTGATAGAAATAAACTAAGAATTTATTGAAAATATAGTAATTTGTTTAACAATACTGAAAAATAACTAATTTTAAAAACCGATATTTGAAATATTAATTGTGAATAGATTCAAGTTCAACTCTTAGTGTTTGCCTGGAGAACTTACTTGTACGTACAGTACTTGAGTCTCTTCAATTGAATTATATTAATACTGAGTACTGACTTGATCTTTACCAAACAGGACCACAAATCTATTGGATTGGATTGGATAATTCCTGTTGCTCAATTTGAGATTTCAGTTTCGCAAGAAATAATTAATAAGATTCTGATTTCTGAAATATATAGCATGCGATATATGCATATATATGATATATGATTGATATATGAGCTAGCTAGTACCTTCACCGCAGCCGAGTTTGGGGCCTCTGAAACGGGTTTGGGTCCGGATGAATTCCAGCAGGGACAGAGATGGATCCGCATCTGCATCTGATATCTCGTACCTCTCTCCATTCAAAGCAAAGACGAGCACCATTGTTTCCCTCTTACTTTCACTCAATTTCTTCCTCTCTTTCTGGAGTTGAGAGATAAGCTAGCTAGCAGCTATAGCTTAATTAGCTTTGTCAAACCAAGCATGCACTTGCATATATATAACATATGGATATATTATATTCTCTCAGGTGCAAATTATTGGATGGCTGATTGCGACCTTTAATTAGCCATCTCATCTCAGCATAGAGAGAGAGAGAGAGAGCGCAATTAATGTTGAGTTGTTGGCACGTCTCTAAATATTAATTGGAATGTTTTGGATTCCTAAATGGATATAATTCTGCAATCAATTTTTAGGCTCACAATTTTAATGAATTAGTTATATATAAAGAGAAGGGTTCCAATGCACCCAAATTTCTATGCTCCCAATGCACATACTCTTTTATCTGCATTTTTAAAGTCCGAACAGTCGATCCGAACCGCTCAACATTATCTTCATAATAAATATGCCTGGAGACCAAATTTTATATTTTTTAGAATTTTTGTACTATTTTTTAAGACAGGTACAAAATTACTTTATCGGATGGTCTAGAATCTCCTTAAAACAATGATTTTGTACCTGTCTTAAAAAATAGTAAAAAAAATTCTAAAAAATATAAATTTGGTCTCCAAGCATATTTTATATGAAGATCATGTTGAGCAGTTCAGATCGACTGTTCAGACTTTGAAAATGCATATAAAAGAGTGCGTGCATTGGGAGCATAGAAATTTGGGTGCATTGGAACCCTCCTCATATATAAATTAGTGAGATTAATTTATTGAGTTCAATACTTGTTCGTACAATACACAATTTTTAAAATTCATATGAATATTCAATTGAATTGAAATATAAACTCGATCGATCATCAATTTCATTTAAAAACAGTTATTGAAATTATTACATGTTTTCATAAATAAAAGATAGTTTAACAATTATCAATATTAATTAGTTTGAAAATCTAAACTTAATTATTATATATTTCAACCACCCTTAAATTGAATAAATGTATGAACCATAATATAAGCCAAGCGTGAGTGAGGGACTGAGGGGTCATTGGGAAAGGAAATGGCGATAATCTAACTATTGTCTTCTTTTTGCCGTTTAAGTGTAGGAAAGTCAAAAGGGCTCCGTCACCGTCACCGTCACCGTCAGAGTACCACACAATTTAATTGTCCCGTGCCACTAGGGGTGTCAATGGGTACGGTACGGGTCGGGTGGAGGTATTTTCATACCCATACTCATTAAAATTGATCTTACCCATATCCTATCTTTACCCATTAAAAATTGACTATACCCTACCCTACCCTTACCGGTTAATATTATCGGGTAACGAAACGGTAGCGGGTGAATAACGATAATACTAATATAATAATTAATTTTATTATATTTTACAAATAAATCATCAAAAACTCATTCATTTCACACATATGTAATTGCATTACTAATAAACATAAAAATAAATATGCAATCAATTCCACCGCTAGTGCATATGCCACTAAATCGTGTAACCATACCGTTGTGGTGCCTTTGGCTGTTCTATCAAAAAATGAATCTAGCTTTGGTTTGGGCATTTCATCAAATACCTTAATGGCATGAATATATTCCATAAACTCACCTCAAAATTTTCAGATTTTCAAGTATTTTACAAATTATATTTTACTTATTACATAACCGCCGAAATTGTTTTTTCATTTTTAGAATTTTTTATTGCAAAAACACCATATTATTTTGTTTCACCGGGTAAGTCAATTTCAAAGGGTGTTTACTGTACCTTTATCTAAATCAATGAAAACAAACACATTCATGGGATAAAAAACATACTTACAGTGTGTGGTTGTCTTCTGTGAATCTGTGATTCCTTTCAATCCGAATTTTGAAATTTGAAAACGAGATTGACATGGAGGATTGAATTAGAAAGCCAAAAACATACTTACAGTGTGTGGTTGCCATATTTTACTTTCCATTCTTACAATGGAGTAAAAGGAAATAAAACAAAAATAGAAGGAAAAATATATGGAAGAGTAAATCTGTAATGAATTGAATATAAATAATTTTAGATTTTATAATTATCCTATAGGGTAATGGGTACGAAATAGACATTACCCATATCCATATCCATTTGATTAACGAAAAAATTTCTTACCCATACCCATATCCAATAAGTTAACGAAAAAAAAACTTTACTCATATCCGCCTTATCGAATACGATACGGGTCGAGTTAACGGCTAAAAAGGTACCATTGACACCCCTACGTGCCACTGCCACTGCCACGGCGCCACGCATATGATGTCCAGCTGCATGTCCTTGGAATTCGGAATTTCGGATAGACGAATCTACTCCTAGATCAGACAAACAAGTTAAAGATTTGTTTTTATCAGTGTTCTAAATAGCGCGCTATAGCGTTTTTGGACCTCAAACGCTATGCTACGACATCAAAATGCGCTTTTTGCGCTACGGCCGCTACAGCGCTATTTGCGCTATACAATATGGGTTTTTTTTATTTTTTATTTTTAAGCAATTTATATGGGTTTTAAATAAAGATAAAAAAAATCTCAAACCGAAATTGAATTTGTTGCTACTTGCTACAAATAAATCAATTTGAAATTGGGAATAGAAATTGAAATTTGAATAGAAAAAAAGTCCAAACCGGAATTAAAATTTGAATAGAAAAAAAAAATAGATTATGTCATGAATCATGATACTTAAGATATTTTTAATAGGAAAAATCGATAGTTTATGATATTACTATGGATATTTTGAACCGCAATTTGGACTTTGTACGGGTTCAATATGAATATTATAATTTCTTAATTACTTTGGTGTTATTTATTGTTCTATGAGACCTTAGATAATGTTGATATTTAGTACAAATATTGAATATACGAAATATAAAAAAAAAACGCTATTTGGAATAGCTTCCGCTATAGCGACGCTATTCGCTATAGCTTTTTTTTTAGCCTTCCCGCTACGACGCTATAAACGCTATTTAGAACCTTGGTTTTTATCAAGGCTTAGAGCATATGGTTCAACTGTTGAGCCACGTTTATACAATTATTATTATTTAATTTATTTTTACATAAGCCCCTAGAAATTTTATTTTATGTTAACTGCATAGTGGCCGAGTCACATTACATGGGTCAAATATATATTATATATGAAGATCAATCATATAATTTTCATTTTTTTTTTACAGAAAATGAGAATTAATTTTACAGTATCATCATATTTTATTCTAAATTATATAAAATTAATATATAATTATAAAAAATAGAGATCAATTGACCCTATTGATTTAACATAAATCCGTCTCTACTAACCGACGCGAGATTAATTTACGAGGCCCGATAACAATAAACTGCTTTGAGAATCTACAAATCTCCATCTTAATGTATAATTATAAAAAAAATATGAATAAGGATCTACTTACAATATTTGAAAGTTACAACATCTTACAACAATTCAATTTTGTGATTTTCAAAGTCTAAACAGTCGATCCAAACTGTTCAACATGATATCTCTATTAAGATGTGCTTGGAGATCAAATTTTACAATTTTTTGAATTTTTTTACTATTTATTAAGTATTTTACAAAACGGTTGTTTTTAGATAATTCTGGACCACTGAAAAATAACATTTTGTAAAAAACTTAATAAACAAGTAAAAAATTCAAAAAAAATGTAAAATTTGATTCCAAGCACATCTTAATATAGAGATCATATTGAATGGTTTAGATCGACTATTTAGACTACGGTTCTAAATAGCATGCTATAGCGGCGCTATAGCATTTTCAGACCATAAAAGCTATGGTGCTATCGGCACTATAGCGCGCTATTTAGCACCGTTTTTTTAACCGTTCCGCTATGATGCGATAATCGTTATTTAAAGTTTAGACTTTCAAAATTACAAAACTAAATTTTTATAAAATATTATAACTTCCAAATGTTACAAGTGGATTCCTTCTCAAAATATTTTCTTTTCTATATTAACAATTTTAGCAGTCGGACGTATCCCATGAAATTTTGTTTTCTAACAAAAACTATTAAGAAATTACGTGACTTACGTCACTGCTGATAGAAACCAAAAAAAAAAAACGTCACTGCTGATGACAATTGCAGAGTAATTTACCCTACATTTATTTTTTTGACAAACTACAGTTCTCTTCGGATTTGACCATAAAACCTTGTAACCTCCTTTGAAATCAGGAAAATCGTCACTGCTGACACAATGACGCTATATTCCGAAATTTTTATTAATTGAAAAAAAAAAAATCGAAAAAGAGCACAACTTTTCTGAAAATTTTAAATATAGTTAGATTGGGATCAATCGTACTGTCCCATGGGACATGACGGTCCTCCCCGTCCGGGATTAACATTTCACTAACCTACTTCATCGCTAATTCTGCTTCACGGACAGTAATAACCTCTCGTCCGACTACAAAAAAAAAAAAAGACACAAACGGTAATAACCTCCCCGTCCGACAAAAAAAAAAAAAAAACCACTATGTGTATTCGATTCAGGTAAAGCATCTTCTAGACATTCTTTTAACTATTAGTCCACTTTTGATTGGAAAAATTCATCCATGCTCCTAGAATTTATCTCTACTGAAAGACAATAATTTATCTCTACTGATTCAGTCAACAATTGCTAATGCTTACTTTTGAGTAATCAAAGTTTGACTTGGTTTGCCTGATTTTTCATCGTCCAGAAGATGCTTTACCTGAGTCCAATATTTGTAAATAAAAAAAAAAGTTTGATTGAAGTTTGCCCTGATTTTTTTCTTTTTGTCGGACGGAAGGTTATCACCATCCGTGTCTTTTCTTTTTTGTTTTTTTTTGTCGGACGAGAAGTTATTACTATCCGTGAAGCAGGATTAGCGTTGAAGTGGGATAGTGAAATGTTAATCCCGGACGGAAAGTATCGTCCCGTCCCATGGGACGGTATTGATCCCGATCTAACTATATTTAGAATTCCCAGAAAAGTTGCACCCTTTTTCGATATATATATATATATATATATATTTTCAATTAATAAAAATTTCAGCGCTATATTGGTAAGATTAAACTTACAAACACCCAAGTTGAACTCATATTTTAGATACTATACTTCTAACACTTTTTAAAGGATCAGACTGAATACTATTTGTTTGTATTCAGATATTGGTGAGTACGAATTGAATGAATATATTTATGAATATAAATATTTTTCAAACTAATCAATACAAATATAATTTTTAATTCAAAAGTATTTTTTTCTATTTTTCTTAAAGTTCGATAACCAATATACATCCCCTCCCATTATTTGTGTAGCTCCATATTTTGGGAAAGGACTAGTGTATTTTGGTGAAATCAGCACGTTTATAATTGTTGCTTTTTCACCGGTACAGCTGTGTGTACCGGTCCAATTTAGTTTAGCAGTATTAATTTCCAGAGGAGGATTCAAATGTCTCTATTTTTTTGTCTCCTTCGTGTCTCTATTTTTAAAATGTTAATAATTCAACATTTAAATCATAAACGTCAAAATAAAACCGTTAGATGTGATCTATATTATTTTTTCTATGTGCTCATATAAAATTATTACATTTTGATTTTGTTTTTATGTGAATCAATAAGT
>JAJGRX010000692.1:0-27547 GCA_025461125.1 Carex kokanica
GTAAAATGGCTTTGGATAGATGACACACAAAATTGGGTTTGAGAGGATCTTCAAAACCGGGTGGTTGTTGCATGAAAACCGTTTCATGAAGATCACCATGGAGGAAAGCATTTTGCACATCAAGTTGCCTAATAGACCAACCAAGAGAAATGGCAAGAGTGAGCACAACTCGAATCGTTGTCGGTCGAACACCGGGGCTAAACGTGTCGAAAAAATCGACTCCCTCCCTTGATGAAACCCCTTGGCAACAAGACGGGCTTTATACCGGTCAATAGAACCATCGGCTCGCCTTTTAATTTTGTAAACCCATTTGCAACCCACTATATTTTGATTGGAAGCCGGAGGAACTAAGACCCAAGTGTGATTGCTTAAGAGTGCATTGTATTCGGTCTGCATGGCTTTGAACCAGTGAGGGTGATCCTTTGCTTGTTTAAAAGTGGTGGGTTCGGTTAGAGTAAAATCTGTGGCAAAAGCAACGTGATCAGGAAATGATTTGGGCTTTCTGGTGTTGTCTTTAGTGCGTGTAGTCATGGAATGGCTAGAGCAAGGATGAGGTGGCAACATGGAATTCGGTGGTAGGGGAAGTAAAGGTAAGGCAGCAGGTGAGGTGGTAGGAGTAGTGCACTGTGGAGAAGTCCCAAAAGTGAGTGGATCAGATACAATGCAAGAAGGATCCGCAGGAGAAGGGAGTGGTAGCGGATTAAGAGCAGTAGAAGGGAGTGGCGGATCGGCTACAATAAAAGAAGCAGGAGCCGAAAAATGATCTCCAGGAGATGCAGTCGGCACAGAAGGCAAGAGAAGTGCCAAACGAGATAACTCATCAGGAGGCTGAGAGCTACTGGAGCCACTGGAAGCTCGAAATGGAAAAGAGTATTCATCAAACCGCACGTGCCTGGAGATAAAAATTTTGTTAGAATCCAAATTTAAGCATTTGTAACCCTTTTGCGCAATGCCATAACCAAGGAAAACACATGGTTGAGCCCGGTGTTCGAGTTTGTTTGCATTATAAGGCCGGGTATATGGAAAGCATAAGCAACCCAAAACCCACAAGAATTGATAGTCGGGAGACTTCCGGAAAAGAGAAAAATAAGGAGAAGAAGAATTGTTGCATGAGGGTAGTCTATTTATCAAATAAACAACACTCAAGAAAATCTCATCCCAATAAATCCCCGGGATGGAAGCATGAGCCATAGAAGATAAGGCAAGTTCAACAATGTGCCGATGCTTTCGCTCGGCTAGACCATTTTGCTCCGGCGTGTAAGGGCAAGTTGTTTGATGTAGGAGGGAAGGAAAAGATCGTGTGATTGGTTTATACTCCGTACCACCATCGGTACGAATGGTTTTGATGGAGCAATTTAGTAAATTCTCCACTTGAGATTTAAATAAGGAAAAAATACGAAGCACCTCATCTTTGGTTTTCAAAAAATAAATCCACGTATATCGTGTAAAATCATCAATGAACAAGATGTAATAACGAAATCCATTAGATGAAAGAAAAGGAGCCGGACCCCACACGTCCGAATGAACAAGTTCAAGGGGATGAGAAGAAGAAGAAGTGCTAGAAGAAAAAGGTAGCCTATGAGACTTGGCCAAACAACAATTATGACACAAGTTCATTTTATTTGTGGTACAAGGCAAGGAAAAAGCATGTAAAATGCGTGAAGTAATTGAAGATGAAGGATGACCAAGTCGGGCATGCCAAAGATCGGCCGACACCCGCTCCCCAATGTATGCTCTAGGAGAAGAAGAAGGAACCAAATAGAGATCATTAAGAACCGTGACCTTGAGAAGAACCTTCATGGTGCGGCGCTCCTTGATTAAACAAAAATTAGAGCAAAATTCGATGAGAATCAAGTTGTCACGTAAGAGCTTGGAAAGACTCAAAAGGTTTTTTGTAAATGAAGGCACATAAAGCACATCTTTCAAAAGAATTTGAAAATTAGAGAATGAGAAAGAAGATGAACCAATGTGGCTAATAGGCATACCGGTCCCATTACCAATATGAAGGGCATCCAAACCTTCATAAGGCAAGTAAGATGACAAATTATTTAGATCATTTGTCACGTGATGGGTAGCTCCTGAGTCCAGGTACCAATCTGACCCGGTGTAGCTTTGATTTGGCTGAGCCACATGTGCCTGATAAGGAGATGGAGCAGAATGGGCCAGATTGGACTGATAATGCTGCTGTGTAGAGGAATGCGTCTGGGGCTGAGGCTGAGGCTGGGCTGCAGCAGCATCACCAAGGTACCAACAGGCCTTGGCCGAATGGCCCCTCTTGGAGCATATTTGGCAAATAGTGGACCGGTCTGGATTGTAAGGCCTGGTAGAGGAGTTATTGGGCTTAGAGGAGTCAGGAGGCTTATGAGGTGGGTTGGGATTAATTGGGCTTGGAGCAGAATAGGTAGTGGCCTTCGGATTCGGGCGGGAATTGTACCCGGAACGCTGGCGTTGCCCCGATTTAGAGTAAAAAGCTGTCGGATTCTGTGTAGAAGGCAGAGAGGAGGTCGAAATCAAACCTGACTGTGCCTCCAAGCGGGACTCATGAGTGAGTAAGAGAGATTGAAGTTCAGGTGAAGAGATTCCTCCTTGCCGAGCTGTAATGGCGACAACGAAATTGTTGTAATCGGAGCCTAAACCACCAAGAAGATGCATGACTAGGTCATCATCGGAGACCGGCGAACCTATGAAAGCAAGCTCGTCGGCAATAGCACGGACTCGCTGACAGTACTCAGTGCAAGACGAGCCCCCTTTGGTGATAGTCTGAAGCGATCTCCGAAGCTCATTCAACCGTGCACGAGAGGTTGCAGAGAATGTCTGCTGTAGAGTACGCCATAGATCAGCTGAGGTTGTGCTGGAAACGACTTGGCCTAAGATCGACTCAGAAAGGGAGGACCTTAGCCAGCCGAGAATCAATTGGTCCTGTTGCTGCCAATGCTCAAGCGCCGGGTTGCTCCGAGATTGTCCTTCCAAGGTGAGAGTCTCAGCTGGAGGAGAATCGTGAAGGTATTTGTACAGCCGATATCCATGCAGAAGAGGCACTATCTGAGATTGCCACGCCAGGAAATTGTTGCGGTTTAATTTGGTGGAGATAGGTAAGTTCAACAGAACAATTGGCTCATTTTTGGTTTTGGGAAGAAGGGGTGGAATTTGTATCAGGCATGATTGCCAGTAGGCTCTGATACCATAAAAGCTTTAAGCTTGTAAACGAGATTTCAAGAATTCATTTCTTTATTATGAATATTGTGTATTCTACAAGTTACAGCAGTTGCTTTATATAGGATGCTAATCCTTCTAAGCTAGTAGCTAATCCTTCTAAGCTAACTGCCTAACAACTATTAGTTACAATTCTCTAACTAACAATCATAACAGAAATTGTAACTAACTAAAGTCTTGCTATGACTTTGACTGGCGGCTTTGACTTTGACTGGCGGTTATCCTATTAATTTGGCTCTTTCCTTTCTCTTTTCTCATAAGTTTGGGAAGATATCAAAATATGCAAAATAATTGGAAAGATTAACGGAAACATGATCGTTCAAAGTTCAAGCAAAAAAACCAAGAGAGACTACTCAAGCTGAAGCAACAATGGTCCATATCGTCAACCAAAAGCCTAATTTGTATGTTCTCGAGTAAATACTAACTATAATTGATGAATTTGTGTTTGTATATGAATATTAAATGCCTCTAACGTGTTTGACAAAATGCTTAAATGAAAATTCCAAGGCGAAGTACTGACCTAACAAATTGACGAAGAAAAATTTATTACCTTTTTTTCTATATTCTATTTGTTATCTTTCCTTTGTAAGTTTATAACCTCTTTCTCTTGCATTATCTTCAAAACCAGACTTCACTTTTCTTAGTAAAATGCTGCTGAAGCCGAATACCAACATTTTTACCTACGTTGTAGGTTACAGAAGTACAGAGACCAAACAACACCGTGCTCTGAGTGCATGCAAAAACTGTATCCAAAGAACGGCTAGTTTTTAATCCATTTATTTTGGTTGCCATTCGTCCTTCCATCTGCGGTCTGTTATAAGTGCACTCGCATGCGCACAGAAACATTAGAAAACACATACTTGCATCTCCTTACCTCTCTTTCTCAACACACAAACACACCTGAACAGAAATGGAGACGGACATAACTGCCCGCTTAGTCTTCGTCCCTCCCCAAAAGCCCCAAATTCCCACCTTCTACTGCCCCGCAACAGCGATTTACACGAGCAAGCACCCCAAAAGAGATATCCCACTGGACCCAAATCTCGATTTGGTCTCGTTTCTCTTCTCTCACCGCCACAGTGGGGACCAAGCCCTGATCGATTCCCGTACCGGGGATTCGATTGCATATACCAGTCTCCAGTCATTGGTCGATTCCTTCGCTTATGGGCTTCAAAACATGGGAGTTGGTAAAAACCACGTGGTTATGATTTTATTGCCGAATAGCATTCTCTTTCCTGTCGTGCTGTTAGGTGTTCTACGAAATGCCTCTGTGGCAACCCCCATGAACCCTCTGAACTACATAAAAGATATCAAGAAGCAACTGGACTCCTCCGGTTCAAGCTTGGTGCTCACCTCCATTGATAATGTGCAAGCGATCGAGTCTCTGGGAGTTCGTGCAATTGCAATCCCTGAAAGTTTAAATTATGACCCCGACAGTTTTCGAACTTTCAACAGAATATGAATTCTGACCCAAAAAATGCACCCAAACCCGCCATTAAACAATCCGACCCGGCAGCGATCCTTTACTCGTCAGGCACCTCGGGCCCATGTAAAGGGGTCGTTATAACGCACCAAAACCTCATCTCCATGGTCGAATTATTCGTGAAGTTCGAGGCCTCTCAATACAGGGATGACAGTTCTAAGAACGTGTACCTGGCACCGATACCAATGTTTCATATCTATGGCATGTCTCTGTTCTCAATCGGGCTTCTTTCTCTGGGTACAATGGTTGTGGTCATGAAGCGGTTCGAGGCCAAGGAAGCTGTGAGAGCAATTGAGCAGTATAGAGTTACGCATCTCCCGACTGTGCCCCCAATAGTGGCTGCTCTGCTTCGGGCAAAGCGGGATTTTGGGTGTGATTTGGGTTCCCTCAAGCAAGTAGCATGTGGGGCCGCACCGCTAAGCCAGAAATTGATAGACGAGTTTTCAAGGGTTTTCCCTGACGTGGATTTCATTCAGGTATTTTGGATTTATATTTTATATTTTATTTTATCACAGAGAAGGATCCACTTACACTTTTTTTTTGTGATATCAAATTACACTCTACATTTTCAAAGTCCAAACCGTCAATCCAAACCGTTCAACATGATGTATATATTAAAATGTGCTTGCAGATCAAATTTTGTTTATTTTATTTATTTTTTTACTATTTATTAAGATGGGTACAAAAATTCAATGGTCTGGAAACAACGATTTTGTAAAATACTTAATAAATAGTAAAAAAATTCAAAAAAATGTAAATTTGATCGGGAAGCACATTTTAATATATCCATCATGTTAAACGGTTTGGATCGACTGTTTGGACTTTGAAAACTTTGAAAATATAAAGTATAATATGATGTCACAAAAAAAAGATGTAAGTGGATCCCTCTTTATCATATATGAATGTGAAGAAAAAAGCTATAATTCGGGAAATTCGGGAAATCAGTTTAGTTCAGTTAGTCAATATAATATACTATGTACGAGAGACGCATATTTAAAGCCGACTAGATAATTTGATGTTTATTAGACTAGGACATGAATTTTTCATGTACTCAAAAAAGAAAAAAGATAAAGAAAAGAAAGCCATAGCCTGTAAAAATTATTAGGTCCATATTTTTACAGGATTATAGACTGATGAAAAAAATCAAGGTTCACTAGTTATTCTGTGGACCACATTTGCCTCTAAAGAAGATTCGGCCTTTTGTTGTCTTGTTTTTTGTGGTCTTGTTTTAGCAGCTCTTTCTGGGCCTTAAATTAATACCGGCAATGAGCTTTCTGGCCCAATTAAACTATTCTTTTTCTATCTTACATTGTAAATTTCAGTACACCTCTTGTTATGCTTCACGGCGTCAGAAATTTATCATTGTTTTTTCTTAGCATAAAGTCCTTAAACAGCAACAAAACCGTAAAATGCTACTAAATTATTATTTCAGCTATTGTGTATGGAACATCTATCCTGTCCTTTCCTTTTCATGATATTTTGAAATGAAATATCCAGGAGAAAATATATATGATCCAACAAATGAAAACAATTGGTACGTATAATAATAAATAAATAAAATAAACATAGATTGTGTTGATGAAAATCTTCTTAATTGTAGCACAGCATGCTGTCATATCATCATATGAGACCAAATAAATGAATAACAATCTTTCAATCAACATTTTTGTCAAAGAGTTGGTAGCACAAAAATCATCAACTTGCCGGTCCCACCAAACCATCCAAAATAAAAGTTTCCAGTTACCGTACCATCATAGCAATAACTTATCGAGTTTGAAAATCTTTGCACCAGGGTTACGGCATGACAGAGTCAACTGCAGTTGCCACACGCGGTTTTAACACTCCTAGTTGCAAGAAGTACACTTCTGTAGGTCTACTTGCACCAAATATGGAAGCCAAGATCATAGACTTAGAAAATGGGAATTGTTTGCCTCCTGGCAGTCACGGTGAATTACTTCTGCGTGGACCTGCTATCATGAAAGGTTTTTACTATGTCTAGCAAATGTATGGGTTCATTCGGGTCAAATCAGGTTTGGTTCATTTATCAGCCAGTAAACCAGGTTCAGTTTTTAATTGTGTTCCATTTTGAATGGTTTGGGTTATGGATTTTTCGACTTACTTTGGGTCAAGGTGATTTTGCTAGTTTTAATTTCATGATTGCCAAGACAAGCATAAGAGCCCTATTGATTTGATCTTGCCTCTATCTGGTTTTGGTCTGTATTGGGTTTCATGTTATGTGCCTTAACTAAAACCATTATTCATGTTCCTGACGGTGCAGCAAAAAGAATGCAAAATGAAAACCTGAAAAGGCAAATTTATAATTCTTCTCTGTAAATTAATTTCTCTCTTCCTAAAATATTTGTAGGGTATTTGAACGATGAGAAGGCAACCTCAGAAACAATTGTAGATGGTGGTTGGTTAAGAACTGGAGATCTAGCCCATTTTGATAATGAAGGTTACTTGTACATACTTGACCGATTGAAAGATACAATAAAATACAAGGGCTTTCAGGTACAATTTTTATTTTTGGAATTTGTCAAGTACAACTAGAAAAGAATTTATGTTAACCAATACTTGTTAGTTGTTACCTCAAGTTTGAAATTAAGAACTCATCTCAATTGATCCAAAATGTATGAAATCTTTAATTATCATTAATATTAAGGCATACTTTAAGCTATCAAATCTTTAATTATGCTTCAATTTACCCTGAATTTGTGATTCCTTCCTCACCACAATACATAACATTAAGTAATAAATAACAGCGCAGTGGCAATCTGGTACCCAATAAAGACTAAATATAGATTGTTAGTACCACACCAACCACAGCCTATTCTGATGGTGCACCGCTGTGTGCTTTTTAGTACTGCAGTATTCTGATACTAAACAGTAGAATTAGTATTCTGCTACTAAACAGTATCCTGATACATGAGGAAACTACATTGGAAGCATGAATTTCTATTTCTTTTCTTACACAGATAGCTCCAGCAGATCTAGAAGCATTGTTATTCGTTCATCCTGATATAGTTGATGTTGCAGTTACATCGTGAGTATAAACCTTAAACCCAAACCTTACTTAAATTTTGTAAAATGGTAAACATTGTATAAATCATTGTTTTTGCTTATATATTACAGGGAGGAAAATGAAGAAGCGGGAGAAATACCGGTAGCTTTTGTTGTGCGGAGAAGTGGGATTTCTCTTTCTTCTTCTCAAGTTATGGATCATGTCAATAAACAGGTGAATTATATGTTTGTTATATTTTTTAATTATATAATTAAGTGGCGTGCATTGGTGTGTTCTTTTTTTTTTCTCTCCCTTTTCCAATTACTTGAAGGCCCAAATTCTGGTAAATAAATCTTCAGAAAGTTCATCAAAAACCTACCTTTATTGGTGTATATGCCAATTGAACTTTTTCAAATTTCTAATTTGTAACATAGTATGAAATAAATTCTTCAAAAACATTGATATTTATCAAACTTGCATTAACATCAACTTAACACATTTCATTTTAGTGCAATTTTATGTTGCCATAAACTTTTTTTTTTAAGTTAAAAAAACAAGTCGGCATTAGGTGTCGCATTTAAGAGTAGTAAAAGAGATTTGAAAATTTATATTGGTTACGCCCAACTTTTTGGATAAGAATTTTAAGTATGAGTTTTAGATTGAAATTTTCTAATGTTTTAATCTTTCCTTTTCCACCTTTAGATAGTGCCATCCTCGTCAATATCAGACAATTTGAAGTGTATCATTATAAAGTCAATAGGGTTTTTGTAAATGCAATATGACTGAATAGACTTTTCTTCTCTCATTAGCTTTGGAAATTAGAATATTGCACAAGGTTTCTTGTTGTTTCTAAATGGAGCATTATGTAAGAAAGCTATCACACAACTAAGATTATCAAATTATTTTGAAGGACCCAAATTTTATAGAAAACTTTTTTCATACCATGACGAAGATCTTATGTTTGTAAATGAAATTCCACTAAATCTGTATATCGTAATTTTTTTTTTAATGAATTGCTCATTAGACTTAATCATATTTTGAACCTTTTCAGGTGGCTCCTTACAAGAAAGTGAGAAAGGTGGTTTTTGTGAATTCACTTCCAAAGTCACCAACAGGAAAGGTACTAAGAAGGTTATTGAAGAAAAGTCGTCGAAATTCTAAAATTTGAATCTTTTTAACTGAACATAACTTGCAAAGGACCGGAATATATATATAAAAAAAAAACAAATATGCATGTAAAATATTTGCTACCTCTATCTGACTTCTCACCTGCAATGAGATATTTTATTAATTCAAATTTTGTAATGTTTCTGTTGAAAATTTAATTTGGAGTTCTCGAACCTGAGAACATATATAGGAAAAGGAACCATCTGATGAATATTTTTTTTTTTATTGAGGTGCACTGCTAAGCGTTGAATTTGTTGAATTTTTCCTTAAAGCAAGCAGAATTTACAAAACATGCAAAGAGTGTGAAATCAGAAAAGGTATATTACTTCCGACAATGCTCGAACAAAAAAAAAAATTAAATAATCATACGGCAATTTTTTTGTAAAAAGAAAGATGATAATTGCATTATTAAATTGTGCTGAGCGTCTTGGACCATCCTACAGATGTGTACTAGAACTAAATAGAAAAAAAAAATGGTTAATTTTTATTTAAATTGAAGACTATTGTCAGTTTTTTTTTTTTTTTTTTTTTTTGCAAAAATTGCTAAAAACACTCTATACTGGTCATGAATGTTTTATGAACATGTTGATTATACCCAAAAGCAGCTCTCCTTCTTTTCTTTTCTTTTTTTGTCTTTTGACTGCTTTCTCTAAACAGAATCTGTTTCAATATTACCGTCATGCTTTTAGAGACAAGCATGCTTTACTTTTAACCAGTTGATATTATTTAAAAAGAATCAATCATTTTAAACTATAGGGTAGAATAAACTGGAGCATCTCCATTACTTGCTTAGTTGCTTGTAAGACAGCCGACAGGCCGAGATTTTTATTAATACCCTAAAAAAAAAAAAATAATAATAAAAATACCCTCATTTTGAAAAAAAATTGAAAAATGCCCTAACCGCCCCATAATGGGGCGGTTCACTCCCTCAACCAAACCGCCCCATCACTGGACGATTCACCCCCCATACCCAACCGCCCAATGATGGGGCGGTTCAAGCCCGAAATTTTTATTTCCCTTCAGCCCCCCTCTGGTCCCTTCCCCCCTCCCTCTAACCCACCCGCCCCCCCCCACCCTTCCTCCTACCCGACCCGACAGCCACCCCCCCGCCCCCCCCAGCCCAGCCCCGCCCAGCCCCGCCCACCCCCGGCCTCCCCTCTCCCCGGCCACCCTACCCCCGGCCTCCCATTCCCCGCCCCCTACCCGGTCTCTCCTCCTCTCTACCCGGCCGCCCATCCCCTCCCCCACCCCGCACCACCACCCGACAGCCACCCGAACCAGCCCCCCCCCCACCTCAGCCCCTCTCTCCCTCTCTCGGCCAAAGCCTCTTCCTCTCTCGGCCACCTCTCTCGGCCACCCTCTCTCCCTCTCTCGGCCACCCTCTCTCTCTCTCTCGGCCAACTTTCTCTCGATCAGATTTTTTCTGGTACGTTTACGTAAATTATTAATTTATTTTTTTGTAGAATTAAGAGGATTTAGTTTGGAAATTGAATTGCCGTGTGCGGGTTGTTGATTTTCCCGACGCGATGAAGTTGATAAAAATTAGAGTTTATGGTTCAGTTTGGAAATTGAATTGCCGTGTGCGGGTTGTTGATTTTCTCGACGCGAGTAAGTTAAACTAGGTTTTATAAATTAAATTAGGATTTATAAATTAAATTAGGGTTTAGGTTTTATAAATTAAATTATGGTTTATAAATTAAATTATGATTTATAAATTAAATTATGGTTTATAAATTAGGGTTTATAAATTAAATTAGGGTTTAGGTTTTATAAATTAAATTAGGATTTATAAATTAAATTAGGGTTTATAAATTAAATTAGGGTTTAGTCCTTTAAATTAGGGTTTATGGTTTATAAATTAGAGTTAGGATTTATAAATTAAATTAGGGTTTATAAATTATGGTTTATAAATTAAATTAGGGTTTAGGTTTTATAAATTAAATTAGGGTTTATAAATTAGGGTTTATAAATTAAATTAGGATTTATAAATTAAATTAGGATTTATAAATTAAATTAGGGTTTAGGATTTATAAATTAAATTAGGGTTTAGGTTTTATAAAATAAATTAGGGTTTAGGTTTTATAAAATAAATTAGGGTTTATAAATTTATAAATTAAATTAGGGTTTAGGTTTTATAAATTAAATTAGGGTTTATAAATTAAATTAGGATTTATAAATTAAATTAGGGTTTATAAATTAAATTAGGATTTATAAATTAAATTAGGATTTATAAATTAAATTAGGATTTATAAATTAAATTAGGGTTTATAAATTAAATTAGGGTTTAGGTTTTATAAATTTAAGTTATTTGCAAATTGTGCACTGCAGATACTATGGAGAGGGGCGGTAGTTCGTCCAGTACAGAGGCTCCCAGTGCATCCGGTGCAGAGCCTCTCGGTGCAGACCACGCTACACATGCAGCTGATACATTCAGCCCTCTTCTGTGGATTCCACACGTTCAGCACAGGGTCGCGCTCGCATCTACGGAGGTAAGTTGTTTTTTAAGCAATTCAGTTCAAATTACAGATTTTTAATATGGCATATAGTAAGTTGCTCAGACTGAAATTATTGTTAAATACAGGACGAGACGATGTTGACCGTGAGACATCGCACCTCCGGGATACCGTACGTCGGTCATCCTCTGATGGAGCAGTGCATTATGAATCTCGGATTGTACCAGCTTGCTACCATGCCACAGGGTCAGATCGACCAGGCTCTGATGAGCGGGCTCGCGGAGAGATGGCGACCGGAGACTCATTCGTTCCACTTACCCTTTGGGGAGATGACCGTGACCTTAGCAGATGTGAGCGCTCTATGGGGTCTACGGATCGATGGGGACCCTATCAGCGGTGTCTCCGACAGTCCACTTCATGTGGGGATGATACGGCGGCTTCTTGGGGTAGCGGATCCAAAGACGCTACAGAAGAAGAAGAAGAAGAAGGATGATGAGGAGTTCCGGTATTCGGGGTACTGCATTAGCCTAGCGGCGCTCCGTGATCACTTTTTCCTGCATCGGATCACAGCCGAGACCACTGATCTGGAGGCCGTCAGGAGGTAATAATTGAGAATCTTGAAATTAAAATATGTTACGAACTCATCCGTGAAAATCATTAAATTTATCTTTACTATTTTATATTTTTAGGTATGTGAGGGCCTTTGTGCTGGATCTCTGTGGAGGACTCCGGCTTTGACGGTCGCCTCGTTGGCATGTTGCATGACAGTGGGGAGAACATAAACTGGCGCGAGATACAGCCCACACCACTAGATCCGGATCAGCCCAGAGTCGCTATATACGGTGATGAGATGCCGCCACCTCCTCCAGGTAATTTGATTTTGTCGTACACAGTCATTTCTCGGTACAAAAACTATTCTAATTAATTTGTCTTCAATTATGCAGTGGATGAATCAGGTTGGGGCTTCCACGAATGGGTGTTGAATAACAATGCGTGGAGCGCTTACTACAATGAGTATGGAGTTCCGGTGCAGGTTGGACAGGTAGCAAAAATTTATTATTTATTCAACTTACTACTTATTTGTATGTAGCAAAACTAACATTGTTTCCATTAAGGGTGGAGCTCCCCCACGACATTCCACTCCGGAGTTCACTATGGATGACTTTATCGGAGATTATGCCGGGGATGAGAGACGGAGCCTCCACATGGCACGATATCCGGAGGCCAGACAGCACGATGACGAGGCCAGTGGGAGTGGAGCACAGCATGCAGATGCATATGCATCTGCTATATTTGGCACACCGCCTCCTCCGCCTACGTATCCATCGACTTGGGAGCCATGGGAGGTGCCTACTATGCCGCCTATCCCCCCACTGGTGGAGGATCCGTGGGCCGAGGCGGATACAGCCACACAGGAGGAGGAGGTTCACGTCAGACGTGTACAGCCGCCTAGGGACCGTCATCCACCTCGTAGGTTGGATCTCTCTGGTCGTCGCCCTCGCCCTCGACGTTAGGTTTTTTTATGTTTTGTAGTTTGATAGGTTTCTACTATTATGTATTCGGTCTGGACTGTTTTGCATGAGTTGTGGACATTTATTTTACGTAGTTTGGATTTTTTTTTTTTACTTCCGATTTAGATTACATATTTTTCACTGTTTATCACGTTAGCCAAATCGACAATCAGTACAACAGCCGTATAACCGCATCAAAACTCAATATATATATCTTAAAAAATATATATCAAAACTCAATATATATATATCAAAACTCAAAACTCAATATATATCAAAACTCAATATATATATATATATCTTAACATGAAGGAAAATATATATCTTAACAATATATATATCTTAAAAAAGAAAAATATATCTAAACAATATATACATTTTAAAATATATATACATCAATATAATGTCATTATAAAAATATATAAAATCTGAAAAAAAAAAAAAAAATACTGAACCGCCCTATCTCTGGGCGGTTTTCTGGAGGAGGTGGACCGCCCAGAAATAGGGCGGTTTTCTACCATCAGTGGACCGCCCCATTATGGGGCGGTTAGGGCATTTTTAAATTTTTTTTAAAACTGAGGGTATTTTTATTATTTTTTTTTTTAAGGGTATTAATAAAAATCTCGGGCCGACAGGAGAGAAGGAACTTTTTCCTTGTTGACTGCAGGGATTCTTTGTGGCTGAGGATCAATTTACTTATGCAGTGAGTCGCCGCGATATGAAATTTACGCAACGAGTCCGTGACAAGGAGAATAATTTTAGACCCTAGCAACGTAACTTTCACCCGATTATCCGATTATGATGCCGATAGTATAACTATGAAACCTCAATAACGAAGGAAAAATGTGACGCAGTATACTTAACATGTTAATTTTTTTCACGTGACTTAAATGGTAGAGGACAGTCACGTTACATGTGGTCAAATGTGACGTATCAACGTGATAAATTTCACAGAGAGTGACAATGAATCTGAGGGGATAAAAATTATGTATTTGATTGATTATTTTTCTTACTACAAAACTCATATTTATAATTACAAAGGCTCAATATAGCCGTTTGTACTATTTTTTTATTTATGGTAATGACGGTACACGTTACCGTTTTATTTCTTTCTAATTTTGGTATTTAATCTAAATACTTGGATCTTAGATCAATCTTCAACACAACGTAACGTGACTGATCATATTCAACTTTTTTTTTAATTTTAAGTTAGTAGAAAAAAAAATGCTAATAAGTAAGAAAATATTGTAAAATAATTTAAAAAAATTGATCACCTAATATGTCACATGATGTGACTAGGTCATTTTACAGGAACGTACCGTGACGTGTTATCTTTTATCGAAGCGAGATACGTTACGCAACACGTGATTCATGTCACGTAACTTGACATGTCGTGACGGAATCGATAACGGTGTAACTAATTTTCTTCGCCAAATCTCGAGTCACAGTAAATTATTACATAAAAGCAAGTTCTACAAACAAAGAATGTTGGACTTTGCGAGACTAGTTACATAAAGGCAACTCGCTACAGAAAAATGCTACTTATTCCATACAGAAAAATGCTACTTATTCCATACATAAAAATCCAGTGTCTAGTACTAGTCGGCAATAACTCAACGCCTTACGGGCAGAAACTTTTGGTTGAACTAACAACTACTGAATTAAGTTGAGCACTAGCACCCATCTCCGTCGCATAATGTCCATATCCTTAGTCAATGAAAATTGATGTTTTCATAGACAATATCTACTGATGTTGTTCGGGATGGATATCTGGTGAGCTTTAATATATATATATTTCAATTTTGTTATGTTTCGGAAACGCACAAGACATAAGTGGTAATATTTATTGATTGGGAAGTCTGTTCACTATTGCAGGCTGCTTGGCCTTTCCCTTTGATGTTCACATTTTATCTACTAATTTCTAGGTTCGTGGACACGTTAGCTCTCTCTTCTCTCTTTTTGCCACGTCTTTCTGCCGACAAATTATTTCTAAGAATTTTCTGTAACTTAAAGTATGCTACAAAGTACAAACTGTGTAGCAGGTAACAAAAAGCGTTAAACAGGGGTGCAAACCATAGTAACAAATGAATAATTCAGGTTCGGTTCGGCAGGGTCAAAAATTCGTGATTCGGGTATAATTCGGGTATAATTCGGGAATAATTCAGAATTACAATACGAAATCTCAATGCATATTTAATTCATCACTAATGATTTACTATACAAAATACTATTTTGTTTTGCCACAGAAAATCAGTGCAGCAAAAAAGTAGTGGCCAGTGGCCACATGGGGTGCATTCACGTGGGTGCCAACTGCCAAAAAGAAGAACCACTCTCCCAAGTCCCAACAGGCAACAGCTCTGCGCGAGAAAAAGGTGAGAAAAACGCGAATAAAACGTGAATAATTCGGAAAAAAACATTTTATTCGCGAATAAATCGGTAAAAATTCGGTCAACCGTTTTATTCGCTGTTCGGTTCGGAAACCTCCAAAAAACGTTTTATTCGCGTTTTATTCGCGAATAAAACGCGAATCATGTTACTATGGTGCAAACGGATTGGATAATATTCGACCGTATTCAGATCCATATCCGAAAATTTGATATGGATATCCGATATCCGAATATCCGTGTGGATATGAATACGGATATAGTTATAAATTTTAATTATCCATATCCGAATAGAATAGTAGATATATACTATATATTTATGTATATATCTACGGATATCCGATATCCGATCTGTATCCGTACATATCGTCTAATATCTTATCGGTATTTGCATCTGAAAAATAAAAGCAGATATGAATATAATTTTATCACTGTTCGATCCGTATCCGATCCGTTTACACCCCTAGCCGTTCAAGTTGGATATAATTATAAGGGTTAATTTTCTATATGCCCTTCAAGACTACTTCAATTTCTTATTTCTCCTCCAACTCTTTAATATATTGTATTTGCCTTTCAACTGTTCTTTTTCTTTTATATTTATCCTTACAACCAACAACATAAAATTAATATTAATTGAAATGCAGAAACTCACTGTTATTTCTGTAAATTGACGATAATATCCCTTGTTAACGATCTACATCTGTCGTCTGTGTCTTGCCTCAAGCTTATTTAACCTTCAATCTATTTGTCGCCATCTACTTGTCATCTGTCGTTTATTTGTCATCTGTTTACCCAGGAGCGGACTCAAAATTTTCGTCAGGGGAGCAAAAAAATATCGAATCAAGTTTAAATACTTAATTGGGTTTAAATCCATTAACCAATTGAGTACTCGATAAAAAATAATGCTTTAACTTATACTTTTCAATGCTTTGATTTGTAATTTTTGATGCTCTGACTTATAATTCTAATTACCAATCAAAATTCAACAAATTTATTTTAATTTTAATCCTAAATTTAACCCGAATTACAAATCAAAAGTCTAGAAGGGGGCAAAAAAAATTTAGGAGAGGCAAAGTCGGTAATTTAACCCGAATTACAAATCAAACGTTCAAAGGGAGGCAAAAAAATTTCTACTCAAACTCAAAATCCAGGGGAGGCAACCCTGCCCCTGGAATACACTGGATCCGCCCCTGTGTCTACCCCCTCTCTCTCTCTCTTCATCCCCACTACAAATCTTGTGCTTTAGCGTAATTGGATAGAATGTGTCAAAGGACCAATAATAATGAATGAGAAGAGGAATCCAACTCAACCATAAGTTTAGATATGAAATATGAAATGTATAGTATAAAAATCACAAGCTTTCATTCTTACTCCTTATAAAACCACCTTGAATTTTAGAGGAATGAGGAGGCTATCTTCCCAGAGAAGATCTCAGCCTCACATTCAATCAATCTCTACCATTGATTACTGTTTGATTTTATGTCTTCTTTTTCGTATAGTCCTCCGTGTAGAAGCATAAAATTAAATAAAAGCCTACCCATTTTATACAAAACATACTTCAGTCATTGATACTAACCACAACTTTTTTTCAACTTGTTTCTCTATTCCTGTGCGCTTTCCTTCTTCCCGAGCAAATACGCGTCTTTTTTTTCTCCTTCCACGCGCGCGCACTCGTGTTCTCCTCACCGACTCTTCTCTTTTCTTTTTCTTTATCCTTCCCCGCGCGCAGAGAGAGAGAGAGCGAGAGAGAACCGACCTCCCACGCAGAACCGATCTAGGGTGAAGCTGATCGGCGCAGAGAGAGCGAGAGAGGAGATCGATCGGAGAGAGAGAGCGAGAGAAGGAAAGAGCGAGAGAGCGAGAGAACGAGCCGGGAGAAGCTGGTCACCGCCTAGAGTTCGAATTTGTGATCCTCTGGAGAGCGGCCATGGTTTCCATTTGAGCGTGTCTTGCCATCTCTTTTCTCTATCTCCTTCTCTCCTGCCTCCGACAAAAAAAAACCCTAATCCTTGAGCTTTCTCTGCCGACCCGATCTCTTTCATCTCTCGGATCAAGCGTGAAGCCTCTTCCTTCTGCATTTGCAAGATAATCCCTCCATTCTCCTGACCTTCCAAGAAATTCGTCTTGTCCAACCTCAATTCTTCCCTTTCTCAGTCCAGCAATCTGGCAATTGACTTGTCTAAACCGGCCGTATTCACCACCAGGCACCAGGAGCTTGGCACACGCAAGAACGGCGTGGGTCACCAGCAGGTGTGGCAAAGCGGTGAGTTATACACACTCGAACAGTTCGAATCAGAGGCACGGGTTTTCTACCGTGCTCACTTGTCTGGGGTGAAAGAGTGAGGCCACTGTGGAGAGTTTGTTCTGGAAGGCTGCTCGGGATAAGCCAGTATATATTGAGTATGTAAATGATGTGCCCGGTTTAGGTTTTCCCAGCAGAAAAGGTGAGATGAAGACCCGTGAACCCGGGTGGAGGCTTTCTGAGAGCCCCTAGAATTTGCAGGTAATTATTGTTGACAATTTTCAAACAACTTCATTTTTCTAGAATAAGAAATTTGAATTACTTATACTAGGAATGTGAGTTTGACTAGGAATATTAATTGATTTACCTCCATTCCCTAAAATTAGGTATTAGTTCTTGGAGAGAGAGCATTAGGAAATCACTACCAATTCTCTCAGCTGTACAAACCAAGATTTCCAACTGAGCATTACTTCCTAATAAAGAAACCAAGAGATTGATTTTGGAAGGGAGTTTCTGCTCAGATTATTGTGGAGAATATAGGAGGCATTGTTCTCTCTGAGAATTTAATGCTGACTGTCTTTTGTGCTTTTATTTGTTATAGGTGATAGCATGGGCCCATGGTTCCTTGACAAAGCTCATGCCAGATGACGTGCCGGGCGTTACATCACCAATGGTGTATATAGGCATGTTGTACAGCTGGTTTGCTTGGCACATAGAAGACCATGAGCTTCACAGCCTCAATTTTCTCCACATTGGTGCACCCAATACCTGGTATGTTGTACCAAGTGACCATGCTGCACAGCTCGAGGAGATCATCATGCTGAAAGGTTATGGCGGGACCTTTGACCAACTTGGTATGAAATATTCATATATGATACATTCACTGAAACTGTTATATTTTTTGCCTGCCACATGTCTTGGGCTCTTGAAAGACTTACACTACATATACATTCACTGAGGAATTCAAAATACACTTAGTTAAACTATAAGTCAGCCAGAAAACTCATTATTAATACTTGTCTGGCTCAATAAACTTGATAAATGTGTAAGGGTGCTATGGTCACGACATCAGATTGATGCCCTTTAGAAATCATGTCATGTAGAAAATCCATTGCCTTCTAAATTTCACCTGCTGAAAGTCCTTTAAAAATCACGTCATGTAGAAAATCCATTGCCTTCTCAATTTCACCTCCTGATGCCCTTTATAAATCATGTCATGTTGAAAATCTGTTGCCTTCTCAATTTCACCTTTCTTTCACATCCCATATATAAGAGTCTAGGTTATGATGTAAGACTCAAATCCTTTACAAATCATTTCATCCTGAGCGAATTTGGAGCTGTCGGTACCACTTTCAAGTTGCTGGTACCAGTTAGCATAAGGAGTTTGAAAGGAAAATGCGACAACTTCTACTTGACTATATTAGTAATTAGGATAACTATGTGGTTAAGATTATCATGATTGTATAATTGTTCATAAGTAGGAGGTGAATTTGTAAATGCTTTTTATAAATCAATGAATTGTCAAAGGATAAAAGAATTGACCATTTAGGGCACAAGTAAATGTTCAGTTAGCTTTATTTTTGCATTGAGCCCTTCTTCTTTTGTGAAATGACAAATAGGGTTTTAGGTACTGCGCCAAATGCTTCTTTATTATTACACCATAATCAGTTTCAAATGCATTGTGACCTATACATTAGTCTAATTTTCATATGCATTCAGATACATTTGTGACATATCGGCTTTATTATTACTTTCATTTTCTTAGATGGATGAGCAGAGAAACGATAGATGGAGATTGCTTTATTTATTGGTAGTTGGATACACTTGTCTTCTTGCCTACAAATTAATGATTCAACGGTTCAGAGAGAAAGCTAATCAAGTTCAACGAGAGTTGCAAGCAAATTGTGATCGTGAAAGAGATAAATTGATGTATAGGCAATCGCTTAATATAGTTCATTTTTTTTAATAAACAATTATAGCTTCTGAATCTCTTTTGAATCTCTTTGACTTGCATCTGCACTTTAGCTAAACACAATAAGCAAAAAAAATATAATGTGAATGTTAGGGGTCTACTTGTATTTTTGTATCTCATTATTCTGGTGGAATGAATGAGAAAATCCTTTATTGCAAGCTCTCTGAATAAAACCCAAACAGTGATATCTGAAAATCCTTTCTTTTCTTTTTTCCATATTATCTGGATGTGCCACTGAGGTTCGCATCTCATCACTTGATGTATTACTATTTTGTCATTTTTATTGAGGTTTTAAAAATGGTGTTGTCTGACAGAATGTTGCAGGAGACTAGGCTGTGGATTCAATTCTGCTTAGATCCGGTATGAGGAGAGCAACTTGGTACATGATACTGGTACTGATACATGGTTACAGGATACTGGTACATGGTACATGATACTGGTGCGCACTGTTATGATATGATCTATTTTAAGCTGAGATTTGATGTAATTTATTTTCTGCACAACTTGGCAGCCTCTGTCTGGTCCTCAAAAATAGAATAAGACAACTAAGTCAAATATCAGTAATTATTTACTTTTGTGTGTGATGGATTTACTGTTGATGGATTTACAAAAAGTGTAATGGGTAAACTTTTCGAGGACACCTGTTTTTTCTTTTTGTTATAAACAAATTGATAATTTGTTTATGATAATTTTAACCAATATATTTGTTAAAATAAATACATTTTGAGTAGTAAAAAAGAAAAAGATGAAAGTGAAACAAAGGTAACATATTCCTGTTGTTCAAATACAAGAGGGAAAAATAGTCCTATAAGATAAAATATAAGTTAAAATCACAAATTATATTATAACTTTCCTTCCCTCTTTTTAAATACAAGTTAAAATCACAAATTATATTATAACTTTCTTTCCCTCTTTTTAAATTTGTGGAGCAAGTAACTATCTAAAAAATGCTCTTTTCCTTCCCATCCCTTCCAATCCCACCCCCTCCCGTCCCCTCCCCTCCCCCTTCTATAAAATTTCTGGAGCACAGTCTTACTGTAGGAGTAATCGACTCATAAGAGGGCATAAAGGACTTATCATATATATATAACACAAGCAAGTTGAATTTTCTCAAACTTGGAGGTACTTCTCTTTTATTAGTTACACTTTTGCTTATAAATATTTATACTGGCTATATAAATTTTTCTTAATTCACTTTTATTGTTGAAAACTTGAGCATGCCTAGCAATTCTTGATTATAGCCTGATTTTAAATATTTTTCTTGTATTTTCAGGTTATGGAGGGGCCACAGAGAATAAATCACTCTATGCAGTCATGAAAATAGTTTACACATTTAATAGCAAGAACCATATTTCCTACAGAGATAGCAGATTAACACATTATTTGCATGTTCAACTGGCTTGGATTTATCAGTGCTATGATTTCAAATATATCATTCACTTACAATAGCATACATTCCTGTCGTCGTCTACGGTGACAATATGAATAGATTGAAAAATGATAATAGAACAAAAGAGTAAAGAAATTGAAAAGATAATCACAGCAAAATAATGTAATATGCTGCTGAATGAAATGAATGCCTAAGGGCCTTTTCAACCAAAAAAAAAAAAGTTTGATAACTAAAAATTTTGTTTCCCTGTGGCGAAGCACGGGCACTTTGACTAGTATATTGAAAACAACATACAATAAGTACGCAGTGAGCTCTTGTACATATAAATATTTTGCAACCTACAGGGTTCGAATTAAGACCAAATAGCGTAATTACCCAATCAGACGATACTTATATCAATTCAAATAAAATCACGTCTTAGTACTATGTATTAAAATCCATTATATACCAATAAAAAGATCCCCAATACACAAAAAGCCTCACAATTGTTCGCTAGCTGTTTCTTTTTACACATTTCTGTCAAATAAAAAAATGTCAAACTATTTGTCCCCATCACTTGTGATGATAACTACGAGAAAAGAATGGAGAGAGGATTGGAAAAAAGACAAGAATTGAGAGGTAGTAATTTCGTATGGAAGACAAAGAGCCTTTTGTTTGTAAGCTGGTCCATGGAGAATGCACACAAGGCGTTTGATTAAATGCGTGAGAAAGATTAGTGTGTATTTCGTATGGAAGACAAAGAATGGAGAGAGATTAGATTAGTTCGTATTTCGAATGGACACACTTGCAGAAAAGAATGGAAAGAGGATTTGAACGAAGACAGAGTCTTTTGTTTCTACCTTTGAACAAGATAGAATAAAAGAGAAGATACAAACTAGGGAGGAGAGAGAGGGGTAAAATGGATATTACAATTTTAAATGAATCAATTTTTAACTTTTAAGGCTGGAGAGTTATATGGGCAAATAAAAAACGTTTAAAAGAGTTGAGACTTGAGAGGTATATTTAATATTTTAAAAACTAGAAGGAGAAACAAGAAAGAGTTTCCAAAGGTACACAAGAAATTAGGAATCTGGTAGGTCCGATGCCCATCGGACCTACCTTGGTTCGATGGGAGTGATAACCATTCGATCTGCATCAAGATTCGTGTTCTATGTATCAAAGCCGTACAAGTTGTATCAATTTCCGTGCGCATAGATCTTGATGCTAATCGTACGGTCCTAGAGCTAATTGAACCTAAATGTAGGTCCGATGCCCATCGGACCTACTCCTATCTCAAGAAATTAAGCCTAATTATAATTTGCACGCCGCCGTGTTTCATCCGATGGAAATCAACAGCCCACAGACATAACTCTCAAAACAGCGTCGGATCATTTATGGCTGTTATCTGTATGAAATTCGTGTAGTAGAGCAATTTTAATTATTTTTTCTGCCTCGCAGCACAATATAGAGAGTATTTATGTAATAGTATTAAAAAAGGATAGTTCAAATTTTTTAAATGTGTGTATCTTCTTTAACAAAGTTGTGATTGAATTAATTTTAATTTAATAATGTTCCTATATTCTCACGAGGTTCTCATAATATTTTGTATATATTCTTTGAACTTGCGTATCCTTTTGTTTTGGACACTCGAGTTATTGAATGTGTAAGCATTTTTAAGTTTCAATAATTTGTAATTTTTTAGAAGAACGAAAGTCTATTGCTGGTTAAACTGGTGTTAACTGAAATGATCCAGAGTTGGAAAAAATATAACTTATTTTGTGACACCTTATATATGGATTCCATTTTCTCAATAAATCGAGCTTCAAATAAAATTTTAGGTACATAATTTATTGTCAAAATTGTTGATCGTGGAATTTGGAGGCTTATGGTCTCTAATAAAGTAATTTTTTTTTTTTTAATATCTTTGCAGAAGTTGCGAAGTCGTGTTGGAAAAATTTAAATTCTCGACTTTTGGATATAACAACTTTAGGACTTTTTTCTAGCCAACTGTGTTATCTCTCATTTCTCGCTAATACAGAAATATTACATATTGAAATTAGCACTTGCAGAATCTAACACAATATTTTCAGACAAATTGTCAAATTAGCAACATTTGCAATTTCTTTACAAGCAGGATGACGATGCTATTACACTTAAAATATATATGAGGATAATGTTATGATCCAATTTGCTTAAAATAATCAAATAAAATAGAGAATAATGTAATTTCTATTTTTATCACTTTGTCTTTTAAATAAATACAATAACTTTGCTTAGACAACACAAACATACAACTGTACAAATAAAATAAAGATAAAAAATTAGATGGTTTCATTATAAAATGATGAGCGAAAAAAATATCATTTTATTAACATTGAGCTTAAAGACGAAGAAAAATATTTTGGAATTATTTTTTCTCGCTGAAAACCTTTTGACGTATGTATGATGGATATGTTAACCGTTAAATCCGAGACGCGTGCATCCAACAATTTGGACAAAGATTTTAACATAGCAATTTTGACTTCATGCAGCACACTCATCATCCGGAGGACTGTTTTAAATAGATATTGTGTGCGCTGTATGAAGTCAAAACTGCTCTGTTAAAATCATTACCCAAAAGTTTCTTATTTTGTCATTTTTATGTTTAGCTTGAGATGGCGTGGCCTGAATTGGTAATTTCTAGATGCACACATGGGCCAATAAAGTTTTCTAAGGATTTTTTTTGCAGTAGCAACAGCTTGTGTTTCATTGTATGGACGGATCTAGAATTTCGGCAAGGACGAACACAGAATATTGATAAAAGTATAATTTTTTTTTCTGATGAATCAGAGTGAAGTAGTGGATAGAGATTAAAAAGGTCACGACAGACATGACACGTGTGCCGGTCACGTGCCTTGGGTCGAGTGTCTCATGCCGTGTCCATTCACGTGACGGACCATCTTTCGAAGATTTGTCACGACATGACACATCACGCATCACGTGAAGATTTTGGTCACGGCACAACACATGGTCACGTAAATCACGTGTAATTAGGACTTTTTGATCTTGATCGAATGGTGAATCTTGAATAAACTAATCTAAATTATAAAAAAAAAAAGTTAAACGTGACCAAATGTGACCGGTCACGTTTGGACACGTCAAGTGTGGTCACGACGTGCCTTGGTCATGGTGTGATTAACATGTTGTGACCATTCACGTATCATGACCTTGCTTCCAAATTTGGTCATAGAACAGCACGGCGCATATGAATCTGACTTGGTCACGACACGACACGTAATCCAAGTCACGGCACGGTACATATTAGGTGGAGTAGCGAATCAAACCTCTTTTTTCTATTGGCGAATCAACGATTCTTCTTATCGGAGTAGCAAATTGATCGGGCCTTTTTTTTTCTTTCTTTTACACGAATCAAACTGGGCTGACTTCTTTTCCGCGTAATTTTCTTCTATTGGACTCTAAATTAAATCCAGGAGTAGGCATTTTTTTTCATCCAGAAATAGGCACAAATATAAAATACCACTAGATCTAAAAAAAAATTCGAATCCAGAAGCAGGCACGTACCTACTCCTGACCCTTCTTATATCCACCGTTGATTGTATGTAATATATAAATTATAAAATAATATTTTCGGACGTTATTTGTTATTATTAAATTATATTGATCTATGATAAATGAAAAAAGAATATTCTTAAATCGGTAAAATTAATTACAATACTATTAAGCTAAATCATGCAATACATATATTGTTTATGAACCGTTATTAAGGACGCAGCTAGGATATTACGACACAACTAAAAAGGAGATCATATATGATTATTTTTTACCGGTACATCATAATTTAGGAGGTTTTTACGTGAACATCGAAAGTTCTACTAAGTTAAAAGTTTATGACAAATATTCTTTTATGTATAAAAAAAAAAATGGGTGGCCTTAGAACGGGATCATTAGATCCCTTCTTAAAATATTTGTCGATTCTCTAATTGACAAATTTAAATTAAGAAAATCACAAATCAAAACAATTTCTAAATTACAAATCACAAATCAATTTTAATTGGTACATATTTTAAATTACTAATTAGTACCAAATTATTATGATTACCTAAGCAAATTAAATTACCAGATTAGGATTACCAATTACCTTAGAACTTGTAATTTCTAAAACAGTTGGCACGCGATACCAATCACAAATTGCAAAAATCCAAATTGGAATTTAAAAAAAAAAAAAAAAAACAGGATTAGTGTTTGGAAGCGGTACCAGTGTCCAGTGAACAGCGGTACAAGTGAGCTCGAAACGGTGGCACAAAGTAGGGGTGCAAAAAAAACTCATGACTCATAACTTGTTCGGAATCAATTTGGATTCAACTCACCAACAACTCGAGTCAAAACTGACTCGAGTTCATTGATTCGGTTGTCTCACGAGTTGAATCCAAGTTGCCTCCCAACTCGGTTGACTCATTGATTTGATAAACTATGTAATATTTTGTTAGACTTTGTATTATTTAGTAATTTGATAAACTTGGTACTTTTTTAATTATGTATTTGTCACTGTTTCATTATGTAAAGTTTTAAATTGTGTACTATTTTGATAAACTATGTACTATTTATTTTGTTAGACTTTGTTTTGGCAATTTTTAATTTGATAAATCATGTATTATTTATTTTATTAAACTTTGTTTTGACAATTTTTAATTTGATAAACTATGTACAATTTCAAATTTTTAATTCGGATCCTCAAAGGTAAGCAAATTCAGTTTTAGAGATGGACATAGTTTATTTTTTCCATTGTTTATTAATTTTTTTCATAAAGACAGTTGTCTTCCTGTTATATAATAGCTCCGTCATTGTCATTGATCATTGATAAACTTGGTACTTTTTTAATTATGTATTTGTCACTGTTTCATTATGTAAAGTTTTAAATTGTGTACTATTTTGATAGACTATATACTATTTATTTTGTTAGACTTTGTTTTGGCAATTTTTAATTTGACAAACCATGTATTATTTATTTTGTTAGACTTTGTTTTGACAATTTTTAATTGAGTGAGGCTACGGTACTATGCATAGCACGGTTGGGTCCGTGCTACGGCTCAAAATTTGAGTTTTCAAAATCCTAACGGTCCATCCAAACCGTTCAACATGATTATAAAATGAATATGTACTTGCAAATCAAATTTTACATTTTTTTGAATTTTTTTAGATAGGTAGAAAATCACTTGATCTGAAAATTCTGGACCATCCAAAAACAGTGATTTTCTACCTATCTAAAAAAATAGTAAAAAAATTCAAAAAAATGTAAAATTTGGTTTGCAAGTACATATTCATTTTATAATCATGTTGAACGGTTTGGATGGACCATTAGGATTTTGAAAACTCAAAGTTTGAGCCGTAGCACGGACCCATCCGTGCTATGCATAGTACCATAGCCTCACTCTTTTTAATTTGATAAACTATGTATTATCTACGAGTCACACGAAACTATGTACAATTTTTAATTTTATAAACTATGTACAAAGTTTAATTTTTAATTCGGATCCTCAAAGGTAAGCAAATTCAGTTTTAGAGATGGACATAGTTTATTTTTTCCATTGTTTATTAATTTTTTTTTCATAAAGACAATTGTCTACTCCTGTTCCTGTTATATAATAGCTCCGTCATTGTCATTGATCGTTGTAATGCCACTTTACTGTATTTTTTTATTTGTTGGCTCTTCATTATTATTTTTTTAGTTTAGGACTCGACCAAGATCAAATCAAATAAGGTGAATCATTAAACTTAATTATAACGATTCTAAGTTATAATCATAAGAATTGAGACAATAATGACAACAATAAAAGTAAATTAAATTCTTTCGATATCCCACGTGAAACATATTTACATAATTAAATCATCAACATCCCCTCAAATAGTGTATGTATTCGAATAAAATTCCAGCTGAATAATTTTTTCTTCGGACATACCGTAGATGTACCGAGAACCGAAATTTTTATTAATAGAAAAATAAATAAATAAATATCGATATTGAAGAAGAGTTTCATGAAAATTTGAGATATAGCAATTCCGTCATAGTCCATAACGTCCAGGGTACTGTAGCTGGACGTTATGGACCATCACGACCAGCTAATTTGATCTCTAATTAACAAAAAACACTGTAGCTGGCCGTTATTGTCCATAACGTCCAGCTACAGTGTTTTTTTTTATTGCTTCGTTTGTGAATTTTTTTGAAAAATAAAAAAACACTGTAGCTGGACGTTATAGACCATAATGGCTAGCAACATTGTTTATTTTGGTTAATTAGCGGTAACTTGATTTCGCTAATCGGGCCGCGATGGTCCATAACGTCCAGGGGACGTTATGGACTATAACGAAATTGCTATATCTCGAATTTTCACGAAACTCTTCTTCAATGTCGATATTTATTTATTTTATTTTCTATTAATACAAATTTAGGGAGATTATTTCGTATCAAATTAATAAACGATCTAGAACTTATTCTATCAGGTCATAGGGAAATATTAAATTTAAAATTGTATATTAGACCGATTATTAAAATAAACGAACGGAACATAACAAACAAAACGGTTCATAATCAATGCAGAGAATCTCTCGTCTGCATAGGAGACCAAAAATTTTATACTTAATCAATGCAGCAAACTTCTCAAGAAATAACCCCCAGTTTACCGGAGAGCTAAAACTGTAAATTAAATTTGCGGTTTTGGAGTCTAAAATCGTGAATTAAAATTACAATTTAGACA
>JAJGRX010000010.1:0-2500 GCA_025461125.1 Carex kokanica
GAAAATCCATTAATAGGAGAGAAAATCCATTTAATAATCAATTCAAAAAAAGGAATCTTAGATCAAAGCACTATGTATGGATGATATAAACTGCCTAAACAAGACATGAATAAAGGAACTATTCATTGTACTTTCCCCGGTTCCATTTATACCGCGGGCCTTACGCAATCGATCGGATGATATAGATATCCCTTCAACACAACATAGGTGATCGAAAGGATCTAGGACAACTCACCAAAGCACGAAAGCCAGGATCTTTCAGAAAGTTGATTCCTTTTTCAAGAGTGCATAACCGCATGGATAAGCTTACACTAACCCGTCAATTTTGGATCCAATTGGGGATTTTCCTTGGGAGGTATCGGGAAGAGATTGGAATCTAATAATATAGATTCATAGGTTCTCTATTGATTCTATCCCTATGGGATAGAAGAAGAAAAATCGAAATGAAATCAAGAATCCAGGAAAAAAAGAAAATCAAAAAATAAGTAGAAGATAGAAAGGATTCAAAATGAATAAATTGAAACTCAAAAAGGATCCTTCTTTCTGGATGAGGGGCAAAGGGATTTCTATCGGGGTTCTTCTTCTTATTAGAAGATCGTGATTTGATCCGCATATGTTTGGTAAAAGAGAAATCTTCTCCTTTGATCATAAATGAAAAGTCTTCAATTGGAACATGAAAACGTGACTGAATTGGTCTTAGTCACTCTTCGAAACGGAGTGGAAGAAGGGAAGAAATTCTCGAACGAAGAAATTACTTCGAAAGAATTGAACGAGGAGCTGTATGAGGTCAAAATCTCATGTACGGTTCTGTAGAGTGACAGTAAGGGTGACTTATCTGTCAACTTTTCCACTATCAACCCCAAAAAACCAAACTCTGCCTTACGTAAAGTTGCCAGAGTACGATTAACCTCTGGATTTGAAATCACTGCTTATATACCAGGTATTCGCCATAATTTACAAGAACATTCTGTAGTATTAGTAAGAGGAGGAAGGGTGAAGGATTTACCCGGTGTTAAATATCACATTGTTCGAGGAACCCTAGATGCTGCCGGAGTAAAGGATCGTCAACAAGGGCGTTCTAGTGCGTTGTAGATTCTTATCCAAGACTTGTATCATTTGATGATGCCATGTGAATCGCTAGAAACATGTGAAGTGTATGGCTAACCCAATAACGAAAGTTTCGTAAGGGGACTAGAGCAGGCTACCATGAGACAAAAGATCTTCTTTCTAAAGAGATTCGATTCGTAACTATTATATGTCCAGGGTCCAATATGGAAATCATTTCAGAGGTTTTCCCTTACTTTGTCCGTGTCAACAAACAATTCGAAATACCTCGGCTTTTTCAGAACAGGTCCGAGTCAAATAGCAATGATTCGAAGCACTTCTTTTTACATTAAACTATGTATTTCGGAAACCTAAGGACTCGATCGTATGGATATGTAAAATACAGGATTTCCAATCCTAACAGGAAAAGGAGGGAAACGGATACTCAATCTCAAGTGAGTAAACAGAATTCCATACTCGATCTCATAGATACATATAGAATTCTGTGGAAAGCCGTATTCGACGAAAGTCGTATGTACGGCTTGGAGGGAGATCTTTCCTATCTTTCAAGATCCACCCTACAATATGGGGTCAAAAAGCAAAAAAAAAAAAAAAATTGATTCGTTTTTAGTCCTTATAAAAAGAAAACGGATTCTTGAACATCTTTCACCCTCATGTCACGTCGAGGTCCTGCAAAAAAAAAAACTGCGAAATTCGATCCATTTTGTCGTAGTCGAGTCGTTAACATGTTGGTTAACCGTATGATGAAACACGGAAAAAAATCATTGGCTTATCAAATTTTCTATCGAGCCGGGATAGATATTAGACAACAGACAAAACAAAATCCAGTATATGTTTTACGTCAAGCAATAAGTAGAGTAATTCCCGGCGTAGGAGTAAAAACAAGAAAACGAAAAAGGGGAAAGACTGCAAAAGTCTATAGAGTCCCTATTAAATTGAAATTCTCACAAGCAATATTACTTGCCATTCGTTGGTTAATAGGAGGATCCCGAAAGCGTTCGGGTACAAGTATGATTTCACAATTAAGTTCCGAATTAATAGATGCTTCTTTAAAAAAGCGTTGCAATTCCATACGCAAAAAGGAGGAGACTCTTAAAATGGCAGAGTCAAGTAGAACTTTTGCACATTCTCGAAGGAAAAAAAAGATAAAAAAGAAATCATGATCAGCTAAGCCCTCTCGCTCGGGGCTTTGCTTAAGAATAGGAATCTTATGGAAATATCATGGAATCAGGTTTGATCCTATTTATTCATGGGTATTCCGTACATATCCCATTGCAAAAATAGAAAGTTCGAAACAATGCAGTTACTAATTCATGCTTTAGCATACAAAACAAAAATGCAGTAATCAGCTGTGATAGGTAAAAAAAAAAAATCTTCAAAAGAAGAATTCTACTTTTTATTGTAAAAAGAAAACTACTTTTTTGAGTAATTTGTT
>JAJGRX010000010.1:7500-10000 GCA_025461125.1 Carex kokanica
ATGTTAGGGTTACCATTATCCCTATTTTTTTGATGTGTTCCTAAGAAAAGGAATTTTTCCATTTCTTTCGAGGTCTAAAAAAAGGGCGTGGAAACACATAGGAACTCTTGAATGGAAATTGAAAAGAAATGGAGCTCCAGTTTCGAAATGATCAGACCTTTGGCACAAGAAGAGGGGGTGATCCATATCACCTTGATTTGGTTCTGCTTCCCTTCTTTTTTCCCAATACCGAGTCGGGTTCTTCTCCTACCAGTATCTAGAATTCAAGAGGCAAATTCTCAAGAAATTCACCAATTTCTTGTTAATAAAAACTTTTGGATTTTAGTCAAGAACTTTCTCAAATTCTTATTTCTTTTTTTATTGATACTGCGCTAATCAATCGCTTTATTTTTTTTTTATTTCTTTTTGGATTTTTTGTTAGAATTGCTATGCTAACTAGATATTGTATTATCTATTATTATTTGATATAATAATAATATTAATGTTAGTGTGTTTTTTTTTAATACATAAAAATAAAAGAAATCAAATGAAGAAATGGGATTTTATCCCGTCTGTTTTCTGAAAAAAATTCAGAATTGAGATATTATTTTTTGATAAAAAAGGAGGTCCGTATGGAACAATTTCAAGAATCCAAATTGGGAAAACATTCTATTACCAAGTTGTGTAAATTGCTAATAATCCAAATCTTTTCTGAATTGGTGAAGCAAGTTATCTTTTTTGAATTCGTGAAACAACTTATCTGGAAAATCTTATTAAGATATTATCCTTTCTTAAAAAGATATTGCCCCTTAAATAAATACAATTCTGATTCTTTTCTAGATTCATAAGAATCAACAGAATCTGAACAATCACAATAATCAGAAGAATCAACAGAATCTGATGAATCAACAGAATCAGAGGAACGTAGGCATAAGAAAAAAAAGAAAAGAATGGGAAAAAGATACTCCTTGGGATCCATTATAGTCAATATGATTTCTCATTTGAGAACCATGGAAAATGAGGAAACATTCCATACTTATCAAATTGAGAAATCCTTTCGACGAGGGGTATCCGTACATCTTCAGAAATCTGGTCTAAACAGCATTCAGGATCTTCTTGATTCTGGCGATTTAGATCGTCTAATCTTCCTCTGGCCTCAAGAACAGAAAGAAGAATCCCATCTTGAATTCTGGAATCTTTATTGTCATTTTTCTCATTTCAGGAAAGCAGATTCTAGCCATTCAGAAGAATCTGGATTCAAAGAGTCCTTTGAATCTACTCTAGTAGAAAAGATTTTTCGTTTGAAGAAGATGGAAAATGATTCGAAAATCTTCGGATTCCATACTTATAAAATTGAGAAATTTTTTGGACGAGACGTATCCAGACTTCTTAAGGAATCTGGATTAAACACCATAAAGGATCTTATTGATTTTGACAATATATATAATCGAATCTCACTCTTTCCTCAAAAACACAGACAAGAATTCAATCGTGAATTCTCAAGGGTTTATTATTGTTTTTGTTTTTTAGAGGAGATGCAAAAAAGGAAATAAAGAAGGAAGTTTCTTTATTTTATTCAATTTGATAAATACCAAGGTTCAACAAGGGCCTTGGTTCCATGTTATGATGTATTTAGACCTGTTTTTTAGAGGAGATGCAAAAAAGGAAATAAAGAAGGAAGTTTCTTTATTTTATTCAATTTGATAAATACCAAGGTTCAACAAGGGCCTTGGTTCCATGTTATGATGTATTTAGACCTGTTTTTTAGAGGAGATGCAAAAAAGGAAGAAAAAAAAAGAGAAGAAAAAAAGATTCTTGGGCTTGACATAGATGGTTTTTATAGTTAATATATATGTAATAAGAATCTTGTAATCCTAAATGGGAGAATAAACAAAATGAAAAAAGACCTGGAAAGGATGGTACGAGTCGTCAAAAGAGAAATTAGAATTCTTTTCAAAAGAAGAATTCTACTCTTTATTGTAAAAAGAAAACTACTTTTTTGAGTAATTTGTTTTTTAGAGGAGATGCAAAAAAGGAAATAAAGAAGGAAGTTTCTTTATTTTATTCAATTTGATAAATACCAAGGTTCAACAAGGGCCTTGGTTCCATGTTATGATGTATTTAGACCTGTTTTTGATAGATCTATAGGACATAGAATAACAATCAATCTTTACCATGCAAAAAAAGGGAATATTTATTTGATTTTATTGGTATTGCAAAGATTTTTTCTCAATATTCGAAACCCTCATAACTTACTTATTTCAGTCTCTTCTTTTCGACTATTATTTCGTGTAGCTTACGCTAGACTAATGAATCCCATTTTTTTTTCCAAAATTCGATCTTGAGCGGACTTACTTGATTTCTATTCACTGAATTTTGGATGAGCTAAACTTTTTCTTTATATCCCTTTTATCTATCGTAAAGATTTGAAAAAAGAATCGTCACATGGAATTCTATTCTCCTTCATTTCTTCACATATTAATAACTAAAATCAATGATAAAGCATCTAGGAATAAACGAT
>JAJGRX010000010.1:20000-27308 GCA_025461125.1 Carex kokanica
CAGTGATGTCGTCTCAGTGTTGCCAAAGCTGCTATACTTTTGAAAGATCCTTTTTGTTTCTCTGCAAGTGGAACCCTTCGTTTGGTAGTACCTAATATATTAGCCTGACCTTCCTTAAGCGACGATAGCATGAAACGACTATCATGTAAACTACGACTTTGGCGGATAAAGGAAACAGATCTCCATTCATGTTTATTAGTTAGAGATCTGATTTCCGTTCTGTTAGTATCTCGAAACAAACAACAAGTAGCGTTAGGTAGAATGATTGATATCGGAGTTGATATCTTAGACCATATCATTCTAACTCGATAAGATGCAGTAACTAGTACCAATAAAAATAGAATGCTTTTTACTAAAAAAAGCACTTTTTCTTTTATAACAAAAAGAAAAAGTTTCATTTTTATCATTGAAATTTCAAAGAATTTTTTACGTCTGAAGAATATCTTAAGTCTTATTGTAACCACACGCATCCTTTTTTTTAGGATATCTAGTCTCATATTATCTCCTTTAATTTAGGATAAAAAGATTGTTATTATATGTCCTATAGATCTATCAAAAACAGGTCTAAATAATCAAAATGAATACCTGAATACAAAGTTATACATTTATTCTTGAATTAAGTATAAATTATTAGTAGCATAGCCAAAAAGCCTTCTTCCTTATTAAGAATATCCATTATTATAGAACAGAATTTGATAAAAGAAGCTCTTTTGCAATAGAAACAAAGATGGGGAAGGGGTTACCTCCTGCTAAGGCAAAACCTTTATTTAATGAAATTCTTTATTCTTTCATTAAGAACTAATCCAATCTCCCCAAGTAGGATTCGAACCTACGACCAATCAGTTAACAGCCGACCGCTCTACCACTGAGCTACTGAGGAACAACGGCAGATTCTACCTCTTAGAGTTCAACTTTTGTTCTCAACCAATAAACAATATAAGTCCCAAGCTTACTTCGTAACTCTCGGAACTTCGTTGTAGTGTCGTCTCATTTCATATATGCAAGATAGTATTCTCATATTATCAATATTTTTATATTATACTATAATATATATGCAAGATGATATTTCCATATCATCAATATATGAATAATATATGAATCTCTCAAATATATATGTCAGACATCCTTTTTTTTTGAATCCATTCTGTCTTACTCTATCAAAAAAGCCTTTCAATCTATGTATCAAATAGAATCTGTGTATCAAATAGAAGAAAAAGGAATGAAGACAAGAAATCATGGATTTTCACGTTTGCTTATTCAAGTGAATAAAAGATATAAAAAAGGATTTTTTACCGTTGACACGGCTGTTTTTGATGACTATATTTATACTATGAAAGAAAAGTAACAAAGATATAAAAAGGGGTTTTTGACTCTTGACACAGCTGTTTTGAATGATTATACTATGAAATAAAGGGAAAGAATCCAGGGTCGTTTGAATTTATTGAAAGAAACTTTGTCAGTATATTATTAACATGGAAATCAAAAACAATAATTTTTTTTTTATTGAGGAAGGTATAATGTTGTATTACTTGGGTTACATAGTCGAGCAAATGGACGAACGTACATTCCGGGCCCGCTTGTGCGGGAGTGATAAAATCGTAGAATGCTATCTATCTTATGAACTGTTTTGTAACAGTACCTCTGTATTGGTGGGGGATCTCATAAGATTGGAATACAACGCTGGTCTTAGACGCATAAAAAAAAGGTTTTATTATATCATTGAAGTGATATAATAAAGCTTTTTATATGCAACACCTGGGGGGGATTTGGGGATGAAAGGGGGGAACGTATACAGAAAAGATAGTTCTTTTCTATTATTTCCCTTATTTTCAGTTAGGGATCCCTAAGGGGATCACGGCTCTATGAGTCGTGATGAATTTTGAGCACCAGCCCTACATTGGAGGTATCGAGAAGAAATTGGAATGTAATAATATAGATTAATAGGTTCTCTATGGTATAATATAAAACAAATGCTTATCAACACTCCATATTTTTTTTGCAAAAAAAGGACATATAATGAATCAAATAAGATGAAACAAGATAAATTCAAAAAGATGATTACAAGTGGAGAGCAAATGGAAGAGAAACGAGAAAATATCGAGACAGAATTACTTGAAGAAGAACTAGGAACAAAAGCAGAAATAGAAGAAAAAGAAAAAAACCTTCCTTCTGCAAAAAAAAAATTGAGAAAGAATCGAAACTTTGTGGTTTTTCTGGGTAAAGTAGTCAATAAATTCCCCAAGAACATGTTCCACGTAAGTTTGCCTTCTCATAAACACAGAAGGGTGGTTCTGTGTTATTTGTCTCCTAGAATGCGTAAGAATCGCATCCCTATATTAATAGGGGATACGGTTAAGATCCGTAGAAAAAAAAATGGATTTAAGAAATTCATTTTTTTTCGATTTGCTCCTGATAAAAGGGCAAAAACTAACCAAGATTAAGGAGGTAAAAGAGTGATTGAAGAAGTAATGAAGATCGAAGTACCCGAGGGTGTACAGGAAGCTGAATACTTATTGGAGCTCGTTGGATTCAATTGTACCGCGTAATCTTTTCAAAGGTGTTCTTAGTGAATTATTGGCGTTCCACGGTATCTCTCATTTTTCTAAAAATAAATAGAGGAGGTTTATGCTAAAAATATTATGTGCATTTCTATTCGATTTATGGAATCATTTTGTTATCTTTTTTATTCTGTTTTGCTCATTTTGGTTTGAACCACGATTTTATATCGTGGAACTTGATTGTTTCACGAACAATTTCGAATTATCCATTTTTTTCTATAAATGTGAATTATTTCTCCTAATACTTTCCCCGGTTCCATATAGGTGATCGAAAGGATCTAGGACAACTCACCAAAGCACGAAAGCCAGGATCTTTCAGAAAGTTGATTCCTTTTTTAAGAGCGCATAACCGCGTGGATAAGCTTACACTAACCCGTCAATTTTGGATCCAATTGGGGATTTTCCTTGGGAGGTATCGGGAAGAGATTGGAATGTAATAATATAGATTCATAAAATAAAGAAGAAAAGGTTCTCTATTGATTCTATCCCTATGGGATAGAAGAAGAAAAATCGAAATGAAATCAAGAATCCAGGAAAAAAGGAAATCAAAAAATAAGTAGAAGATAGAAAGAAAGGATTCAAAATGAATAAATTGAAACTCATAATCGAGCGATTTTGTCTTTTTTCCATTCTGAATTATTGTATTTATTCTGACCTCGATACTTAAGAAATTGGGTAAGCTAAAGCCAACCGATAATATGGGATTTTATCCCGTCTGAGTTCTGATAATAAATGATCTTATATCGTATATTAGAATTCACTTATTTTTTTATAAATACTAAGAGAGGTACAATCGAACCTATGACCAATAAAATTCAATCCTTTCAATCCGTTCTAGTGAGGATTATTATTCACTTGCGGACTCTGGAGACGGAAGAAGTATTCGCTTCTTACCAAATCCAGAATTTATTTTGTTTCGGATTGATTGGTATTTTTAAATGTAGTCACCGGGATTTCCGGGATATTTATCTACATATCAATCTCAATGTTTTCTCGTCTACGATTGAAAGACAAAATTTCAATCGTAAATTTTGGCGTATGTTGGATATGATGGCCATGATCAAAATCATGGAAGTGGAATTAAATAGAAAAGAAGTATATAAACTTGATAGATTCTTTCCACGGCACATATTCAAATTTCTTGAGAAAAATTCTCTAAAAACGCTTGAGGACCTCATAGATTGTAGAGATTTTTATACTTTGATCTACTTCTCTGGAAACGATATCTATTCATTCTATAGTGGATTCGAGAATCTTTATTCTCATCTTTATTGTTTGAGCAAAGCAGATTCTAGCTCCGCAAAAGAATCTAGAATCAAAAAGTCCTTTCAATTCACTCTACTTCAAAAGATTTCGCGTTTGAAGAAGATGGGAAATGTCTTCGAATTCGATACTTTTGAAATTGCTGAATTTTTTGGACGGGATGTATCAAGGCTTCTTAAGGAAGCCGAATTAAAGACCCTAAAGGATCTTATAAATTTTGACAATCTATATAATCGAATCTCACTGTTTCCTAAAAAAAACATACAAGAATTCAATCGTGAATTTTCGAGGGTCTATTATTGTTTTTGTTTTTTAGAAGAGATGAAAAAAAGAACATAAAGAAGGAAGTTTCTTTATGTTCTTTTTTTCAATTTGAGAAATACCAAGGTTCTACAAGGGCCTTGGTTCGATGTTATGATGTATTTAGACCTGTTTTTGATAGATCTTATAGGACATAGATAACAATCAATCTTTTCCATGCAAAAAAAGGAGTAATCAGCTGTGATAGGTGAAAAAAAAAGAATTGTCAAAAAAAGGATTGTCAAAAAAAGGATTGTCAAAAAAAGAATTGTCAAAAAAAGAATTGTCAAAAAAAGAATTGTCAAAAAAAGGATTGTCAAAAAAAGAATTGTAGTAAAGAAAAGATTTGTAGCTAAGCATTTATCGGAAACATTTGAAAAAATAAAAATGGGGGAGGAGAGAGAAATAATAGTCACTTGGTCTCGGGCATCTACTATTATACCCTCAGCCATACAATCATGAAACTTTTATTTTTTTATAAATACTAAGAGAGGTACAATCGAACCTATGACCAATAAAATTCAATCCTTTCAATCCGTTCTAGTGAGGATTATTATTCACTTGCGGACTCTGGAGACGGAAGAAGTATTCGCTTCTTACCAAATCCAGAATTTATTTTGTTTCGGATTGATTGGTATTTTTAAATGTAGTCACCGGGATTTCCGGGATATTTATCTACATATCAATCTCAATGTTTTCTCGTCTACGATTGAAAGACAAAATTTCAATCGTAAATTTTGGCGTATGTTGGATATGATGGCCATGATCAAAATCATGGAAGTGGAATTAAATAGAAAAGAAGTATATAAACTTGATAGATTCTTTCCACGGCACATATTCAAATTTCTTGAGAAAAATTCTCTAAAAACGCTTGAGGACCTCATAGATTGTAGAGATTTTTATACTTTGATCTACTTCTCTGGAAACGATATCTATTCATTCTATAGTGGATTCGAGAATCTTTATTCTCATCTTTATTGTTTGAGCAAAGCAGATTCTAGCTCCGCAAAAGAATCTAGAATCAAAAAGTCCTTTCAATTCACTCTACTTCAAAAGATTTCGCGTTTGAAGAAGATGGGAAATGTCTTCGAATTCGATACTTTTGAAATTGCTGAATTTTTTGGACGGGATGTATCAAGGCTTCTTAAGGAAGCCGAATTAAAGACCCTAAAGGATCTTATAAATTTTGACAATCTATATAATCGAATCTCACTGTTTCCTAAAAAAAACATACAAGAATTCAATCGTGAATTTTCGAGGGTCTATTATTGTTTTTGTTTTTTAGAAGAGATGAAAAAAAGAACATAAAGAAGGAAGTTTCTTTATGTTCTTTTTTTCAATTTGAGAAATACCAAGGTTCTACAAGGGCCTTGGTTCGATGTTATGATGTATTTAGACCTGTTTTTGATAGATCTTATAGGACATAGATAACAATCAATCTTTTCCATGCAAAAAAAGGAGTAATCAGCTGTGATAGGTGAAAAAAAAAGAATTGTCAAAAAAAGGATTGTCAAAAAAAGGATTGTCAAAAAAAGAATTGTCAAAAAAAGAATTGTCAAAAAAAGGATTGTCAAAAAAAGAATTGTAGTAAAGAAAAGATTTGTAGCTAAGCATTTATCGGAAACATTTGAAAAAATAAAAATGGGGGAGGAGAGAGAAATAATAGTCACTTGGTCTCGGGCATCTACTATTATACCCTCAGCCATACAATCATGAAACTTTTATTTTTTTATAAATACTAAGAGAGGTGCAATCGAACCTATGACCAATAAACATGAATGGAAATCTGTTTCCTTTATCCGCCAAAGTCGTAGTTTACATTATGGTCGTTTCATGCTATCGTCGCTTAAGGAAGGTCAGGCTAATATATTAGGTACTACCATACGAAGGGTTCTACTTGCAGAAATAAAAGGAACACGTATAACACATGCTACATTTCAATTGAAAGAAAAACAAGAAAAATCTTTTCATCAATATAGTACTATACCTGGTATAAGAGAATCTGTAGATGAAATATTACAAAATCTCAAGACAATTGTCTTGAAAAGCCTCACCAATCAAGTTATCAAAGCATCGATATCGATTTCGGAGAGTGGTCCAATGCTTTTTACTGCCAAAAATATAAACCTACCGGATTTTGTTCACATAGTCAACGAAGACCAACCTATTGCGTATATAACAGGACCAATAGATTTATCAATTGAATTGATATTAGAACGAGATAGAGGGTATCACCCTCGACACTTAGATACTGCTTCGAAGATTAGAAATCATAGGGGAATTAATGGATTTGAAAGTAGAAGTTTCAATGGAAATGTAAAAAGAAGTGTCGTCAATGACAATGTCAAATATGGCGATTATAGCGATAAAAATTGCAGTTTTACTTTTCCCATAGATAGCACATTTACTCCTGTGCTACAGGTCAATTATACGTATCATGCGAATAAACAGTATTATGATCCGCTTAAAAAAAAAATTGACTCCGAGGAAATACTATTTCTCGAGATATGCACGAATGGAAGTTTGACTCCTGTAGAAGCACTTCGTGAAGCTTGTCTTCATTTGATTGATTTTTTTCAGATTTTGCCCCTCTTATGAAGAAGAAAATCTCTTTTTGAGAGAAAGGGATGAAAAGGATTTCTTTTTGATATTTCAACAAATTTCTCAGAAATATCTGCGTATGGATATACAAGAGTTATGGTCTAATATAAAACAAATACTTATCAACACTCCATATTTTTTTTGCAAAAAAAAGGACATATAATGAATCAAATAAGATGAAACAAGATAAATTCAAAAGATGATTACAAGTGGAGAGCAAATGGAAGAGAAACGAGAAAATATCGAGACAGAATTACTTGAAGAAGAACTATATTTAGATCAAGAGGAACTGGATAAAATGAATGAAGATAAACTCGATTCAGATGAAGAGGAATTCAACAAATTGATTGGAAAGAAATATACTCGAAACGAAATAGAGCAACTATTTCTTCTCGCAGAAATAGAAACAAAAGCAGAAATAGAAGAAAAAGAAAAAAAACCTTGCTTATGATGAAGATGCTAATCAAAATTCAAAAAAATCAATAAAATCAGAAGAATCAACAGAATCTGAGGAATCACAAGAATCAGAAGAAAATCAACAGAATATGAAAATCACAAGGATCAGAAGAATCAACAAATATGAAGA
>JAJGRX010000803.1:0-20931 GCA_025461125.1 Carex kokanica
TGTATGTTCATTGTTTCATGATTCCCATTTACCTTAAGTTTAGCATTACGAAAAAATTATAATTATTAAGTAGAAAATACAGAATGTGAAAAACAAGAATGAGTAAAAATAAGCAAGACAAACCTGAAAAACAGCACCACCTTCAGATTTTGCTTGCACACTGAGTGACTTGAGCAGAGACAAATTGCAATTTCATCCTCGCCTCGGTCAAGAATATCTCCTACTTGAACCAAGACCTGCACTCAATTTCAAACAGCCAAAGGTAGCATTGGTAGTGCAATTTTATAACTTTTTAAGGAAAACAAATTATAGAGATTGTTAATTGAGAAATTATTACTGTGTCTCCGCCAGTCCATTGATAACCATCTAAGCTCAGAACCCCAGCCATTTGAAGTGCACATCTAGTCTGAGATAAATCCCCGTGCAAATCACCCACTGAAAATCACATTATTTCATCAAATTAGAAAAGATGGCACAAAGAAGCTTATTATCATACGATGAGTTGAATAGATTAAACAAAAAAAATTAAACCTAACCTCCGACAATACGGCGCGCTGGAGCGGAAACAAAGGTGGGAGGGTGTCCATTTACGACGATCGGCTTGACGCCTCCATTGATTTGAACTCGAGGAGAGTAGCACTGCACGACGAACTTGGACCTAGAGGCGGCGTGAATTTGCACAAAATTGAGAGAACAAGAAGCAGCCATGCGATTGGAAAAATTGATCGCTCCTACCTCCTACTATGGTAAGGGAAACAAAATTCGTGGTGTGATTTTGGGGTCCATTGGAAAGAAATGGAATATGCGTTTCGCGCCAGGTTCTCAGGTTCTCACTTCTCAGTTTCCCAGCCACCAGTTTGTGGATTATCAGTCCCACTAACCTCGAACATATCGCCTCAAGTAACTCAAATTTTGAGTTTAGATCGGCACCGTCCGATCAGAATCCATGGGTTTGGCCCGGATTCTGATCGGACGGACTGAATCTAAACAGAAAATATGAGTTACTTACTATAGGGGATATAATATGGACCCGTCTCCTCTCCATTCTCCAATTGTAGAGATTTCGTTGGAGCTTGTAGTAAATGATGTGAGCCGTCTATTTAGTGTCGCATTTGTAATGGACGGACGGCACCGATCTTCTGTGTGGATCGAATGAAGTACGTAGTAGCGGAGAGATCCAAAAGGTAATTAAATGTCCCAAACCCGGCCCATTAAATATCTCAACTTTGTTGTGTGGTAGAGAGTGGAGACTAGAGAGAACCCGGCCCATTAAATATACTATGAGGCTGTACCCAGTACCCTGTACATTGGAGCGGATTCTGGTCCATAATGTTTCCAATTTTAGGTGGACTTGGGCCGATCTTCCCCTCCTCAAGTCCATAATGTTTACATAATTTGATTGATTTGGAATCAACTTAAAAGTTGAAATTTTTGGGAATATTATATTCTCCACATGTTGAGATTTGAATTGAACACACACTTGCTCATATATATAGTTATGGTCATATCATATGTACCGCATAGCATATACTGACAACATTGAGATTCAAAATGAGCGGCGGCATGGAGTAGAGTAGACGGCACGGCAGGGGCAGGCACATCTCGTACCAATTTCCTTGGTTTTTTCGCTTCTTATTTTGGGAGGAATTTCAAAGGACAGAAATGTGTCAATTTTTTAATTGCATGTATTAAATTACAAGATGCTACACTACGGAGATAAGGCTAGGGCGCTAGGCTATGACCTCCTCACATTCGCATTCATATCAGATCACATCAATATTACTTCAAAATCAAGCTTCAGTTCACCTACTGCTATTTACAAATTTTGATTTTGTATCAATTCCGGGCATTTATTTATGAGGTGTTGGGTGAGACTGAGGAGACCTGGCTGTAAAGACCAAGCGGCAAGCCCAAGCCCAACCTATAACCTATACTCTATACTCTATACTCTATCTCTATACTATATCATTTTGGGGGTTCTCTTGACAACTTTTTATTATTTTAGTTTAGCCTACTAAAGACAACTTTTTATTATTTTCTATTTATCACATTAAAACACCTCTAGTTAGTAGTTACTAGGCTATACGCTATACTGCTATAGTCTTTACTCTTTACCCACATCTGATTCTGATGTCTACGAATATCACCCATTTATTGACAAAGCCGGGCAGCCGGCATATCATATGCACATGGTGCCTATATTTCTTCATTTTTATATTCTTTTCCAAATAATTACTAATTATTAAAATTTAAACCCAGTACTTTACTGTCTCAATTTTGCACTCTTCATTTAAAAAATCCCACCAAATGTATCTAATCCGCTAATTTTAATTCCGATTTAAACTAATTAAAAAAAACATGGAATAATTAAGCTAGACGACTGGTTCCAACAAAATATTAAATTAAACTAAAATAACATTGCAATATTCGAAGACAAGATTTATTTATATTTGTTGTTTTTGTTCTCTAGACTATATATTTCAGACAAAATTATCTATAAAATCATGCAAACCATGTATTTATATGTTCTTTTGGTTTCAAAATACTATCGTTTTAAGCCTATCAATAATTTTATTTGTCAAAGTACACCATTTTATTGCAATTGTACGGCTTAGCCGACTTTCAATATATATATATATATATATAGAGTAGGGCTATTGTACTTCGCGAAGTAAAACTTCGTTTTACTTCACGCTCATACACCCATTTCCAAAATTCAAATCGTCGATCCGACCGTTCAAGTTGTTCTCCATATTGAAATGTGCTTGGAGACCAAATTTTACATTTTTTGGAATTTTTTTACTATTTATTAAGCCACTTTGAAAATTGCTGATCCATTGTGAATAGTAAAAAACAGTAAAAAATTCTGGACCAATAGATCAGTGACTTTCAAAGTGGCTTAATAAATAGTAAAAAAATTCCAAAAAATGTAAAATTTGGTCTCCAAGCACATTTCAATATGGAGAACAACTTGAACGGTCGGATCGACGATTTGGATTTTGGAAATGGGTGTATGAGCGTGAAGTAAAATATTGGTTTTACTTCATGAAGCACAATAGCAAAATTATATATATATATATATATATATCTATATAGAGATGAGGTATGCTACTCCATGGAGTAAAACGCGTTGGTACTCCACGCCGTATTTTCATTTTGAAAGTCCAAACGACCGATCCGAACCGCTCAACTTTTAATCCATATTGAAATGTACTTGGAGACCAAATTTTACATTTTTTGGAATTTGTTTACTATTTATTAAGCCACTTTGAAAATCTGAAAATCCGGGTGAACAGTAAAAAACAGTAAAAATTTCTGGACTGCCGGATCAGTGATTTTCAAAGTGGCTTAATAAATAGTAAAAAAATTCTTAAAAAATGTAAAATTTGGTCTCCAAGCACATATTAATATGGAGAACAAGATGAACGGTTCGGATCGGTCGTTTGAATTTTCAAAATAAAAATATAGCGGCGTGGAGCACCAACGCGTTTTACTCCATGGAGTAGCATAGCTCATCTATATATATTCTTCAAATTGCAATGCTAAAGAAAAAACATAGATTTCATTTTCAACTTCATATGTTGAAACCGCTTGCTTTTAACTGAACTTATTAAGAATAATGATGATGATACAACATATTTTCTTCTTTTTTAAAGCAGGTGGCATCAAGAATAGTTATTTCTATAAATAATAAAAATAATATTTTTAACATTACAGATTTACAGAATATTCAAAAGATCGCCTGTCCCCATAAACCCAAGAAAAATATTTTTCATCATATTGACAATCATCGAAATAAATTTTAAATTTTAAATCCATTACCATAAGCATGGGTGAGAGTATGTCCCGTGCTATGGATCCATATCTCTATTTTAAAGTTCAAACAGCCGATGAGTTAAATGTGATCTCCATATGAAAATGTGTTTGATCAAATTTAAATTTTTCAGAATTTTTTAATTATTTTTTTAGATAGATAAACAATCACTACTTCATATAGTCAAGAATTTTAAATTGAGTAATTTTTAAACCTATCTAAATAAATAGTATAAAGATTTATAAAAAAAGTTAAATTTGATCTCTAAGTACATTTTCATATGAAGATCATATTTCACATTTTGAACTTTAAAACAAAGATATATTCATAGTACGGGCGTATATGTATTATGCATATTACCATGGTCTCACTCATAAGCATGATATATTGTTCACATATCATGTATATAAAAACTAATGATATTTTATATATGCTTCACCGTAATCAAGCGACTTCAACTTGTAGTCTCTGACGACATCTAGAGAGGGGTGAATAGGGAGTCTTAAAGACTCTTGAACGTTTTTCAGTTAAACCCTCTAAACTAACAAGTCAAACAAATAACAAGCAAGCGTGTACAAATAAAAGTAAATAGAGTAGAGTTAGAGAAATTTGACACGCAAAATAACAACGGAGTTCGGCGTCTCCGAGGTAGAGCAACCTTGTCAGCGCCCCTTTCCTATTACCCAAAAAGAAAGGATACAACTTGTGACACGTGAGCCCAAACAAAGGTGGAAAGTCACGGCCTAACTCGTGTACAATGTGAGCTTAGAAGCTCGAGCTGAAGAGTCCCAACGGGATAGTCACACAACTATGGATATATGTGAGCGAAAAACGCTTGAACTACTATGTCCCTTTAACTACGGATGGAAAGGCTGTAGAACTAAATTATAGACACTAAACTATATCTCCAATAAGATAAGTCGAGTGAATTTGAGAGTGTTGAGAGGATATTAAGTTTAAACTCACTCAACAATTGAAGTTTTCAGGAATGCACAATAAATACTTTTTGAATGTGGGAGGCGGCTAGCTTGGTCAAATCTGAAATGGGGTAACTCCTTTTATAGTGGGGGCTCCAGGTTTACTAGATTCGTTCGGACGAAAGTGATCCATTTTGAACGGATTGTAATGAATATTGAAATTAGGGTTTCTGTAATAATTAAATTAATATTAACCGTTCTGAATGTCTATGTCCGTTCAGGACGGTTAGTACAATTTATCTCACAAAACTTGATAAGTGTTACAACGGATGACACCGTCCTAAACAGAACCAAATTGGAACTTTCTGTAATTTTATGATTTAATCCATTCCATACGGTTTGGTCCTTTCCAAACGGTTGCTCCACGAATCAATAATTCCTCAAATATATTTTACTTACCTATTGATTATTACAAATCTATAGCTTCATAAGTCTTGTTGATTTCTTCGATTTGTCAAATAAGTCTTGCAATTAAGATCTTCATGAACCTTTGGTTCTCTTCATTTTAATCTTGCAATTAAGATCTTGAACCTATCTTTGATTTGTTCATATTAATCTTGCAATTAAAGTCTTGAACTTACAAACTCACTCAATTATGTAAACAGTTAAATTCAACTAATGTATGTTTTGCAAATTATATCAAACAAAATACTTAGAAGATTGCATACAACCAACATAACTTCAACAATTGAATTTAACGTTTCCTAAAGCATCATTAAACAATATGTAAATTGTGTGAAATTTGTTTGTTATGCAATATATATGTCCAAATGACATGCTTATAAATTTACTTTTAATTTTTAATTTCAATATTATTAAGAGAAGAATTCAAATGCCTCTATTTTTAGAACTACAATATCTTAAAATTCAAAACTTAGACGTCAACAATAAAACCGTTATATATGATATATATCATTTTTTCTTTTCACACGTAAATATAATGATATTTTGATTTTACTTTGATTAGTATTATGATCTTGGAAAAAAAAAACACCTATGAATAAATTATGAATGTTAATTTTTTAACTTATTGATTCATATAAAATCAAAATTGACAAGTGATATGTGCATGTAAAAAAAGTAATATAGATCACATCTATTTTAAAAAAATTATTATTAAAAATTTAAAAATGGATGTATGATAGGGACAAAAAGTAAAAGTAAATTTGAACCTTCTCTATTTAATTTGAAAAAAAATTCAATGTGAAAATTATTAAATAACCATTGTATTCTCCTCTTGTATTTGTTTCACTTATGTTTGAACTTTTTTTAAATTGCACTAAGTTCAATGCATAGTCTAATAAAATCACATAATTTTGTCAATTTTGTTATCAGTTTTTAATATTGCGACATATTATCACCGAACAAGTTATTTTTTTAGTCCATGCAATGTTTAAATTGGAAATAAATCTGCTGTTATTCTCTCTCTATTTTTGGGAATGCATGAATCTCAAAAACACTTATTTTTTATTTCTTACGCACGAATCTCCAAATAGATAATGGATGGATTTGAAATAACAGGGTCCTGGGATTCCAAAGAATCACAACAGATTTGTAGTCTTTTAAATTACAGTATGCGTTTGTCGGACGGACGAGCTATTGTCAAACAATTAATACAGTATGCGGCCAACTAATCATAATTTTACAAAAAAATTACGTTTTTTATTAGAGTTATGTGCATATTCATAAGTATTAAAATGATTAATTTAACTTTCAAACTTATCATATAAATTTATTTCAACTTAATTTCCTAATAACAAATAAACTAGTATGAAATTATCATTTAGAAAAATTCATATAAAACAAATATAATCCATAAAATGAACAAATACGAAGAAGAAGAAAAAAAGAATAAGAAAAATGAGGAGCTAATAAAATGTATAAACGGAAAAGAAACAATTAATGGAGCGGAGCCGTTAGAATCCATGTAGCGTGGTGGACTATTTAGAATGAGTTGAATTGTATGTTTATTTTACAATTTACATGCCGAGATCCTGTGGCGCAAGTTCTGTGTTCACTTTATTTCACAACGGAAAGTACAAGTACAACTAATGATATGTTACCTTTTTTGGTGTCTTTAGCAGCTTTTGCATAAAAGAAACTGAATGAGATTTGATGTGGGGCCGAAGAAGAGGTGCATCATAAACATAAACATAAACAGACGTATGGATTGGATTGGATTGGATTGGATTGGATTGGGGTCTAAAGCTGCAACCTGCAAGCGCACTAAAACCAACAAGTGCATCTAGTACTGAAAAAACAAAAACAAATGCTTGGTTTCATAAATATATATATATATTAACCATTTTGTAATCATTATTTATTTGACTATATATTAATTAGGAATTGGTATGTAGATCTCAACCCTTAGTCATATAAAATGTTTGATCTGCATACTAAATTTACATCAATGAATTCTTTTTCATCTTAATTAATTTCTGACTAGATCTTTATAAAATATTAATTAAAAAAATCTGAAAATAAAACATAAATGAAAAAGAAAGAAGTCTGGTCAGAGTCAGATGAGGTCTGTGGAGTCAGAATTCAGACCCAAAGCTGCTCTGCACATCTCTCCATGATCTGATCCGAATAGACATCTATCAGACACACACACACACACACACACACTAGCTAGATAATCTAATCTAGACTACTTTTTTGTGCATATTTTTCAATTTACCAGTCACCAGAGGAGATATATGGAGAAGAGAAGAGAAGAGAAGAGAAGAGGAAAAAGGAGAATCAGTCAAGGAAGGGATTTGAAGCAGCAGTTGCTCAGATATCGGCCCCCTGAATCCAATGCAAGAGACTTCAATTCCCCACAATCTCAGTGCATGTTCAGCTTTTTCTGGCACTTGCACCACCTCTGCTCTCTGCTCTCTGCTCACAGTATTTTCCAGCCCAACTGTGACAGTCTTTTTTCCTTTTCCTTTTTTCTTTTTTTCTTTCTTTTTTACAAGTACAAGTCGGCAGGAGCCACGAATTCGCATTCCCTCAGATATCTCAAATTTGTGTTGATCTTTGAAAAATTCAGACCGCTCAATTATTTTTGTAAGAATCTCAAAAGTAACAATAATAGTGCATTCCGAATAGGCACCCAATTAAATATCGTATGGCTTTAAGTTATCTCAGAGAACACCAACTAGTAGAATAATTTTCAGCCAAGCCAAAATATTCTAGTACCTATTTGGATTATGGGATCCGTTTTGAGATTCGTGCAAAATTAAAAGATGCATATCTCATTTTACACGGTAGGGTACCGCAGTAGATATGAACTCCTCACGCACTCTTCGCAAACTTTAAATTTCAATCCAATCATTGTTGAAATTTGATCCCTAAATTTCTACTATGAAAAACCCATAATGTGTTTAATCTTAAATTACAATGTATGTAATGTACATAATGTTTTAAGAAATATAATGTGTTTAAACCATACAATAATGTATCATGCGTACTATATGGTGTATTGACAAGATGATATTCTATAAACTATATACAAACTATGAAAATAATGTGTTTAAAATGATACTTATTATATAGTTTTATTTATGATAGAATGATATATGATATATTTTATATAGTTTTATTTAATAAGTATTCATTTATTTTAAAAAATAATGAACCAAGAATTATAATGTTTACATTTTATTATATTATGTTAGGAATGAAAACGGTATGGATAATATCGGATCCGTATTCAATTCATATTCGAAAAATTAGATGTGCATATCCGATATTCGAATATCCGTGTGAATATGGATACTGATATGGTTTTACATTTTAATTATTTGTATACAAATAGTAGATATATTGTTAGTTTTGTGTTCTAAAAGTTATCTTATTGTTGATTACTTTTACATGTTATGTTTATGAATTGGATATTATATGCATTTTGTTTCATGAAATTTATGTTTATCATTAGAAGTGTTTAAAAAAGATACTATTGCTCTTGAACCATAGAACTCTATATGATAACAAACATAAATCTCTGAAATGTTCACAAGCTTGGTTATTAGCAAGGAACACTAATATATCATGATAAGTTTGTCATGTTGATTAAAGTACATTGTAGTTTTGTAAATGTTGATAAAAACTTATCATTTAATAACATGTGTATATGAAAGGTTTCATATATTGAACAGACCTAACGAATAAATATATTATATGTATTATGTTAGTGTCATTAATGTTTTCATTGTGTTTCAGAATTCTTAGATATGAGATGTATATAATGTAATTAATATTAAAAGCTACTTATTATTAGTGGTGATAAAAATATTAGTTCCTTGTATATAACTTGTGCAGGAGAAAGTCATATGTCAACAGTATCATTGCCCCTCATTTATCATGATTCATGAGTAATGATTTTATGGGCCCCCTTGGTGAAGTAGAATTGTAATGCATGCAATATAAGTGAAGGGCAGTTATATATTAATAATTTACTTAAGAGACCAAGAAACAAATATAATACAAAGATGACACAGTTATACTTTGTATATTATTCATAATATTATGTGGCAAAGAATAGAGACAAGTAATGTTATTTTTAGCGTTACTTTAAACGATCGTGGATTGTAAAATGATACTTCACATCTATGTTATTTGGGTAACTATAATGTATAGCTAGAATACCGCTTATAGTTTATAGTAATAAAATGTTATTATGTCATTGCCAACATAACATAGATCATTTATATAGGTCACGCCAACTGAACGAGAAACAAGAAGGATATTTTTTTTATATGATGTATATTGTTTCATATGATATGAAATAAAATACATGTGATAAAATAGTAAATATCATGACTGCTTAGAACGGAGATAAATTTATGAAAAATGTGCATATATATTATTTGATATAATGTGGTGCACATTATATAGTATAATATACATGACACATAAATATAATAATGTGCAAAACATTGTTATAACATAAGTTTATTAAAGTCTAAAATTAGCATGAGTTGAAGTTGGTACTGTAGCAGTTACTGTAGCAGCAGCTAGAGTTTGACTCTTTTAATTAAGGAGAATTATATTAGGAATGTAACATAATAGAAACTCTAGTATATTTTGTATATAAGGAGAGATAGAGAAGTTTTTCATAAGTAATTTTTTCTGAAAATTATTTCCTTCTCTTCCTCTCTCTCTTAGCCGCCGCCCCCTCTTCCTCTCACATTATTAGTCTTTCTAATGAAAGATTATTAGAAGAACAAGAAAGGGTTATTAACTAGGTTCTAAGCTTAGATTAGATTAAGATCTCTAGCAATGTCTTTCTAATTCTTGTTTAGTTCAAGGTGAACACTAGGAGGCCATTTTGACAAACGAAGGTATCCAAGAAACCTTGAAGAGAATACAACTTCTCTCTATTTACCAAATTGACATTTGGTAGAGATATATCCAAATCTCTATTAGTAAATAATTTGCGATGAATGAATGAGTAGATGATTATTCGCGCATATGAATTACTTGAATATAATTAGCATAATAAAGTAGGTCCGTAGATGCTTGTAAAAGGGTAAAAAAATTTAATTTTTACCGCTTTAACACATCATGAAATCCTTCATATATGTCATATATTTAATATATATTATACAAAAATATTGTCATTGACCATTATAGATAAATATTATGAATTTTAGTATTTTTTTAATATTTTTTATATTATTTTATAAATATCCAATCCGATCCGTATCCATATATGAAAAATTAAAAAAAAATATAGATATGATTTTACCACTATCTGCTACGTATCCGCTCCGTTTTCTCCCCTATATTATGTACATAAGTTGTCTAAATAATTTTATTTAGTTTTGGATTATATTTTTTAATTAGATACTTAAATTAGAGAGTGGCTAAGCTACAAACGTTTGCATCAAGGCTTTGGTGCAAACGATTTGTTTTCGGATTTTCGAATTCCAAACGGTCGATCCGAATCATTCAAGTTGTTCTCCATATTGAAATGTGCTTGGGGACCAAATTTTACATTTTTTGGAATTTTTTTACTATTTATTAAGCCACTTTGAAAGTTGCTGATCACACGGTCCAGAATTTGATTGCACTGTTTTTACTGTTCACCCGAATCAGCAACTTTCAAAGTGGCTTAATAAATAGTAAAAAAATTCCAAAAAATGTGAAATTTGGTCTCCAAGCACATTTTAATATGGATAAATATCTAACGGTTTGGATCGACCGTTTGGACTTTGAAAATAGGAGAACCAAAACGTTTGCACCAAGGACTTGGTGCAAACGTTTTGAGCTTAGCCACTCTCCTTAAATTATATATGCTATCTATTTATTTGATAATTTTTTTTTTATTAAAGGGTTCCGGTATACTTAGATATCTTTTAGATGTTATTTTTAAAAATTAACATATATATGATCTCTATAGAGAGAGACGAGGCTCGTGCCACTACACTAACTCTGCAGTGCCAATATATTTGATATTTATTCAGTAAAAGGTAATTCTAAGGATCTTATATCATTTCTTTCTTCATATTATAAACTATGGTTGTTTGGCATTTTTTTCTACCAAAAAAATTATTCACGCAATTCATGCCATCGTACTATATCGTGCAAATGAACATGACATACAACATACAAACGACACATTATTTCGAGAAAAAATTACTGACTTCACCGGTTAAATGTCCACTTCTATCTTCTGAAAGTTTCTAGTAACATATACTTTTCAAGAGTGATATTGTTACACTAATTACTTAGTTAATTATCTTTAATGACATGGTAGTTGATTTGACATATATTTATAAGAAATATGTGTAATTTTGTGTTTTAAAATATTAACTAGTTGCTTTTAACTTTGTTTTGTCTAAATACTTGACTTACTTTAAAAAAATGTATGCTTCAAAATGAGCAGGAGAAATGTAACCATATAAGTATTATAAGAACTAATAACTATTGAAAGAAATTAATCAAATTTTTATTATACTAATTTTTTTATTACATATAACTAATTTAATGTTAAAAAAATACAAAGTCACACATGCATAAGGTAACTAACATGATAAAATATGTTAATGTAACTAACAAGCACTACTATAAAAAAAACACTTCGCCATCAGGTGAAATCGCAATTTGTAATCGGATTCCGCACTGATGGCTATCACTCCGATAGGAAAGGTATACACATATGCCATCGGCTCAAACATATGTCATTAATCGCAACGTACGATCAACAGACGATGTTAGTAACCCTATGCCATCTCTTTCTTTTTGCAACCGACGGCAAATGTAATTAACACCGTCTGTTGAATTTTAATAGCCGATTGCAAAAGTGTCTTACACCATCTGTTTTGTTTGAGTTGGTGTTGGCAGGTCCTAGTTTGCCATCGGTCATTAATTTTGAGCCGATTGTGATGTATATATAATTATTATGTTTTATTATTAATTCTTGTATTAGGAACTAGCCTCCATCATATATTTGCTAGCCATTTTTAAAACCTAGCAAAGCAACAATAAACATGCATGCATTCTATACTCATATTTTACTAACAATTAATATAGGCATCAACAACATATACATATACAAGTTATCCAACATATATATTAATCAATGCAATAAGGCAATATATAAAGTAAACAATAATTATAAACCAACAAGTTAACAATATCACACATACAACAATATATAGAGCAATATTTTATTATACCATAAAACTAACAACTGTTTTAAACCACATTATTAAAACCAACACTAAAGTGTCTGACCGCAAAAACCAGAAAACAAGAACTGTTTTACACCACAGACAACAGTACATCAGCACCAAATCCCCCCCCCGCCAAGTATTTGCACAATAATTAAACTAATTCGAAAAAGAACTTACATCATTGGATACAGATGTCATGTAATGTGTTTTCTTTGTACAATATTCTGGACAGACGACACTGCATGAATAAATCAAAACATATATGAATAACATATATAACAACTTAATTTGAAAGCATGATAGAAACAAGTGATTGACAAACCTTTGGAAAATAACGTGCATAATTTTTTATGAGGCATCTCCATGTTCTTCATTACATAAAATCCGGACTCCCATGAATTGCTTTACGTAGGGCTCTGATCAAATGTGTATTATTTAAAACAAATCTAATTAGTAGTGCAATTGGAACTTGAAAACAAGTTGCAATGAAATACTCGATTAAAATATTTCTTACCTGAAACATTCTGACCTCCAGTGCTCTTCTCCCCTGGCATGTGCCGACCTCCCCAGTGTATGTATGACTTATAAGCCCTAGAATTATTAAATGTCAGTATATAGTACCTAGAAGTAGGACAGGTTAGTATTTTGCATTTAATTATATGTATTTTGCTTACTGCTATAATAGATGAACAATATATAACTCCCAATCATTATTTTGCACCGAGTCCAGCAAGTAGGTAACATTCTGTCTTGGGATAATAACAACAAGCCTCCAATCTTGATTTGAAACCCCCAGTCATTATTTTGCTGGGTGTTTGTTTATGTGATTTGAAAGATTTTCCAATCTTGCGATCGGCTTTTGGGCTACTACAAGTAAAGTATTTTAGATACGCAATTATATTATTTCCCTATACTACTTGTAATTGAAATATCCCACTACTTAATCTAAGTGCTTTCTGATTTTATTTAAAGTATAATTTACGTTATCCTGCCAAGGGAGTCCACTGGGTGATAGTAAATGTGTTTTTTTTTTTGTAGCAGTGAAGGTAACTAACTAATTATTCAAAAGAATAACGTATATGTTAAAGTGCTGGATGCTGAAAGTTCATACTTCATGCATGTTGGAAAAAGGAAAAAAAAAATGTTAAAAAAGTGAGCGATTCAATTATCGTTTTCTCTTGATAACAATTATAATTACCATTGCATACTAATAAAAAAGTTGAGATTTTACTTTTGTGATCCCCCAATTATTAAAAAAAATTCTTATAAATTAAGATTCAGTGGTTGCATCACTTGGTTATATCTTTCAAACCAAATCCTTTCCAAATGCAATGCAATGAAATTTCCTTAATATTTTATTACGGATTAAATATTACTATCGGCTGAGGTAATTGACTGGAATATAGAGTGAGGTCATGGTTATAAGGATTAAATATCACTAGTTCATCAGATAATTATTGATTTATACAAAAAAAATATAGAGTGAGGTCATGGTTTTACGCATAGCACCGATGAACTAGTGCTACGGTTCTAAATCTTAATTTTGAGGTTATAAGGATCCACCCGTGGTGCCACTGAATTGCAATTATATCCTCATAATTTGGAATTCTTTGAGCTACTTATTTTGATAGGTACTTAATTACTCTACACATCACTCACATAAACTTTTTTTTTTTAACAAAAAACTAAAATATACAGTATGTTGTTTACAGCTTAATTAACTTTTGACTGTAAAAATATAGATACCTTGACAAATAGCACAAGACGCAATTTATTGAAAATAGGGTTACTGTATTTACAAATTATAAGCAGTATTTTTTTTTAACTTTTTGAAGCTGCAACTAGCAAAATTTTTTTTTTTTTGAAACTTCCAATATATTTACTGTTTATAAATTCTTGGCGATGAAGCATAATAAACCAAGAAACTGTAGAATTTGTGAAAATAGAATTACTGTATTTACAAATTGTAAGTAGTACTTTTTTTTTTTAACCTTTTGAAGTTGCTACTTGAAACCAACCAAAAATTTTTAATGAATGTTTTGGAACACTGTTTAAAAATTCTCACCAAAGAAAGCATATGCAACCAAAAAACAGTACAATGTGTGAACCCAAAAAGCTGGTGAACAATCAAACAATTTCAGGCTTCCCCATTTAGCAATCAAGAAGTTGATTTCAAACGGCCTTTAAAAATCAATGAATAATATATGCAAAATTGAATGCAGTCTGATGGTACCTCTCAATGGTGGTTCATTGCCAGTGGATTCTCATAAAGAGATGACAGTAAAGTGTCAAGTGTCAAGTGTGTGTGTGTGTGTGTGCGCCTTTTACTTAATGCACCCACTAATGCACAATAATTCAATGCAGTGGTGCTCTCTGAAAAAGAACACAAAAGCGTGTAAACTGTTATTGTCATTAATGGTGGAGTAAAAGTTTCATTCTAAACTTGCTAATTTCATATTATTTACAGCCAAACTTATTTGAGGTAATTTAGGAATTAACTTGTCACCGAAAAATTGAATTTTTAATTTTTTAAATCAGTTGATAAATAGCCAGTCCATTTTGGAAAATTAAACCAAAATTTAAAAATTTATCTATATTGTATGGATTAATGCACCCACTAATGCACAATAATTTTCAATGCAGTGGTGCATTCTGAAAAAGAAAACAAAATTAAGCATGTCATCTGTTATTGTTATTAATGGGGGAGTAAAAGTTTAATTCAATATATACTTGCTAAGTTATTTATATGGAAATGCATATTATTTGGTAACCAAATTAACTACAAAGATTGAATTGTTATTTTTTTAATCATTCGATGAATGACTAATTGATTTTCAAATTATATCAAATTTTATAAAAAAAATTACTTAAATGTTCGAATTATATTGACTATTTGATAATAGTTTTTCCTATAATATTGATTAAGTTTAGAAATTTTAATCATAAAATCAAAGCTAATTATTCATTAATTACAAACTACTAAAATTAAAAATAAGAAAACAAATCACTGCAAACTTCTGGTACCTAACTACATTCTATCATATTATATAATTTGAATCCATTATTTGCAAGTAAACTATTATCACATACAAGTTGGCCAAAATAAATAATGCGGTAACTTAATTAATCTACTAAATAAAATGCGTGCATTACACATTTTATCAATGGGTATCTCGAGTAAATGATAAAAATTATGTACTTGGCTACTTCCTTGATTTTCCCCAAAAAATTGCATGTGCATCGCGTTGTTCCTGTGGGCAGTACGCCAGTACAATTAAAAATAGTAAATGAGTTTAATCTATATTGTGATATTTTCTTTGCATATGATATGAGGGATCCAATGTTCATCATTATTGGTGTCAAATGGTGTTAATTTGTTAATTCATACTTAATAAAATATGATTTTTTTAGATATATTTTAAGTTAATCTAAAATTAGAGGCCAATTTTGTTAGCTCGTTCTGCCCGGTTTCTGATCTGATCTTCTTTTTTTTAGTGTGTTAATTAGCCAGATTTAGAAAGAAATATGATCAACTATATTGAATAAAGGCAGCTAACAATAACATTTTGTGACATGATGGATGGAGTTGTAGAATTGTGAAAATAATTATTGTAATTATTGTTCATGAGAAATGCTTCATCAAGTTGTGCAACGTCAACAAATTAACACAGAGATGTTTTGAAAGAGGCACTATAGTCTATATCAATGAAGAACAATTCATTTGCTTTGAATTGGTTGCTCTTTTATCCTAAATCCTTTATTAATTCTAACTACCATTGAACTGAATCAAACCAAACTCTGTAGACTGTAGACTGTAGATGGATGCTAACAGTGAGTCTGTAGATTACAGTAACAACAATAACAATTGAAATTCTAAATAAGGAATAGTGATATGAATAAAAAAATACACACGTAGAGGTAGAGTAGAACTGAACAGCAGAGAAGAGGGGAGGGGGGGGAAAGGGGAATAGAATAAATGATGGATGGTATGGTATGGGTTAATGGGTATGTGGTACATATCACATATGTAGAAGTCTAGAAGACTAGAAGACAGAGCAATAAATGGGAATAGGCTAAAGCAAGAGTTACATGCATTGACTACTGTGTAAGTGCAGCCATGTGCTGTGGCTGTGCTTCTCATCAATCCCAACTTTACCCTTCTCTCTTTTCTTTTCTATTTCCTCTGCTTCTGCTATTACCAAATACCAATACACTTCAATATTTTTTACTTTTCGAAATATATTATATATTTTATTGGAAAGGGCACAGATGAAAAAGAAGCAGCAAAGCACCAGAAAATTAATTAATTTCATTATTTAAGACATTTTTCAAGGAGCCAAATCATCAATAATTCGGTTCAAGTTTGTACGTAGATTTTCAGAAACCGAATTTTCATTTTTCTGATTCTCTACAAAAGATATAGTATATTTAAAAAAATGAAATTTGTTTATAAATAGACTTCCCCATCAAATTTGTCTGACAAGCTCCAGCTGTGGCTGATCATACCTACGCCTCTCTCTCTTGTACTGCTGCTGCATGAATGAATCCATACACTTAAAACTCTCCTTTTCTCTCTCTCTTCAGGTCTATGGAGAGTACAGTCCCCAGAAAAAATATACTGACAGCGGCGTACCAGCTTTTTTATGTTTTGTGGCCAAAGCATTTATGGCTTTCTGGGTGCGCATAACGCATCACTTTCAAGTTTCACCGTTTTTTTTAAATCTAGCGCAGATAAAAAAAAAATATACTAAAACGGCACCGTTTGAGCAAATTTCAGATTTAGCACGGCCGCAGATCGGCTGAGCGGCCTCATTTACTGGGGACCGCAGATTGGCTGAGCGGCCCCATTTTTTTTTTTTTTTTTAAGATTTGAGAGATAAAAATTCGAATTTTGTTTTTAATATTTGTTAGATAGATTACTTTTTTTAATGTATCCGAAATTTTTTTAATTAATACTAAAATACGCTAAATTACTTGAAATTATATTGATTTATGCTGAATTACACTAAATTAATTGAAATTACAATAATTATGTAGAATTATGCTAAAATACGGTAAATTACGCTAAATTACGTATGAATTGGGATGATATTTTTACTGAAAAGACGAAAAACGACGATGAAACTTTAAACGGCCATAAAACGGCGCTCGAGTGTCCGATTTTAGCAAATGACCACTTTTCGGAAAGCTTATAAAAATGCGTATGCGTCCGAACTAGCTTTGCCAAATTTCCAAATTCAGAATCGCCAAAAACAAAGGGAAGAGTCTCAAAACTTCAGTTGAAGTTTCCGATTAAGATTTTCATTTCTATTCTCCAATCTACGTAGCTCAGTAAATTAGTTATGTAATGAACTGTAGAATACCAATTTTATTATTTTTGGAATTTTTTTACTATTTTATTTATTTATGAAAGATGTCACAAAATAGGCCCTATTCGTACGTAATTTACCGTATTTTAGCATAATTCTACATAATTATTGTAATTTCAATTAATTTAGTGTAATTCAGCATAATTCAATATAATTTCAAGTAATTTAGCGTATTTTAGTATTAATTAAAAAAATTCGGATACATAAAAAAAAGTAATCTAACAAATATTAAAAACAAAATTTGAATTTTTATCTCTCAAATCTTAAAAACAAAAAACAAAAAAAAATGGGGCCGCTCAGCCGATCTGCGGCCCCGGGGTCCGCTCAGCCAATCTGCAGTCCCCAGTAAATGGGGCCGCTCAGCCAATCTGCGGCCGTGCTAAATTTGGAATTCCGCCCAAACGGTGCCGTTTTGGTATATTTTTTTTATCTGTGCTAGATTTAAAAATTTCGGCAAGTTTCAACTATCAAGGCCTCAAGGGATAATATAATGGGACCGACTAATTATCCCCCAGTTCTCGTCCCCCATTCATCCCCCAGTCAGTAACTGCTTTTGTTGACTGCTAATTAAGAGGGGACCACAAATTTCAGCGCTAAAAGACAAAACAAAACGTGTCATTCGCAGCGAGTGCAAGTATTCATATATAATACATCAAGTATTCATTTATAATACATCAAGTATTCATATCTAAGATATCAAGTATTCAAAAAAAAACTGGACACATCACTCACCCACCATCTTTTCACGTTTTTAGAGGTGGATTTTTTTCTCTCTCGTTCACTCTAATCATATTCTGACAATCTGGTTGGAATTTTGCAAATATAAAATCACGAACGTTTTCTACATAATTTTCTCTTTCAAATGAGATCCATAATGACATATTTTCGAGTTGTCCGTTGCACAAGTATTCATACCTTGTCATTCAAGTATTCATACATCATCGAACAAGTATTCATACCTCATCTGTATTTCACAAATAAAAACTGGACAAATAATTCACTTATTTTTACCGATTGAAATTTCGTTTTCACTCAATTACGGAAGTGCCCAGTACACTATCTTAGGTATGAATACTTGTTCGACGAGGTATGAATACTTGCTTGACGTGGTATGAATACTTGCATGACGAGATATAAATAATTTTACGAGGTATGAATACTTGCGCAACGGATAACTCAAAAGTATTTCATCATGGATCTCATTTGAAAGAGAAAATTGCGTAGAAGACGTTTGTGATTTTAGATTCGCAAAATTCTTCACAAATTGTAAGAAATATTAGTTAGAGTGAAAAAAAAATCACCTCTAAAAACGTGTAAAAGATGGGTGAGTGATGTGTCCAGTTTTTTTTAAATACTTGATATCTTAGATATGAATACTTAGTGTATTATATATGAATACTTGATGTATTATATATGAATACTTGTGCACATTAGTTATAAAAATTTTTAAATACAAGCGGTCCCACACGTAATTAATGATTGGGGGATGAATGGGGGATAGGAACGGGAAAAAAAATCTTTATCCTAATATAATATATCTTTATTTACGTGTAGAACCGGTTGTTTTCTTAATTAAAAAAATAGTGTGAACTTGGGAATATTTAGATGCTAAATTTGATTCTGGAGTTGATTAATGAGCTTACTTGAAATTTACATTATCAGACGTAGATGATGCTTACAACTATTCCCAATTTATTATTCATAATAATATATTGTGCTATGGGCTATGGCAGGAGAAAATGCAATGTTTTATGTTTCTATCAGACTATTATTTTCTCTATTCAATATAATACAAATATACACATGATCTTTGAAATATGAATGAGCCAAACTTTGGAATATCTGTCTACATTTTTTTTGAGATAGAAGGATAGAAATCTAGTCTTTCAACTTGGATTTAATGTTTATAAAAGACTTATATAAGAATACTGACTTTTGCAACTAAATTAAAGACAAGTTCTTATTTACACAGGAAACTTGTTTTCACATTTTTTTTTTTTTATTAAAAGATCACAACATGCATGCATGCTGTAACATTTTTCATGCAATTTTAAGAACTGATGCTCCATCAAAACCCAACATCTAACAAAATTCTGAAGTTCATTAGATTGGATTTATTTGTTCTTTCCATGCTTACAATTTGAATATGATCTTAATTTAAATAACTACAATAATAATTCAAGGTACGCAAATTAGTAAGAGATTGGTAAATAACCAACTACATAACTCCTTGATCAACATAGGTATAAAATTGTGATTAATAAATATACAACGTTTTTAATCAATATTGATAGTATATCCGTACTTACATTAATTTGTTTTTTTCAGAACCTTCTCGAATGAATATAAGAAGTAAATACATGTTGGTAAATAATTAATTCAGTTGATGTCTGTATTATTCAAGGATTTCATGAGTTTCATAATAATACACGATGTATAACTGAAGTATTCAATAAAATTATGAAAAAGTCTGTCTTTTTTACAAATATAAATATAATAGATTGATATATTTTTTTTGCATTATAAAAAACAAACAAACAGCATACTCCCAATTAAATTATGAATTTTTTGTCTTTATTTTATAAATATGAATAGTTTGATATATTTTTGCATTACAATGAAATGCATATTCCTAATTTATACTTGAACTATATACAAGTTATATAGTTTAGAGCTTGCCAAATAAATGAAGAGAGTGCAATGATGAAGCACAGAAGCTTATAGAACCAATGACACAGAATAATTCAGAAATGGGATCAGAAACCGGTATCAGTCAACAATCTCTGTAGAAATGATTGGTGGAATTTAATCTCTCTACCAATCCTCTGACCCCCATCAAGGCATTACGTACAAGGCTATTTTCATAATTTTTATTTTTACAAACTAAATAAATATTGTTTCTATCTCTCCAACTTTTTCTCCTTGTAAGTAACTAACAAAACAAAAGTAATTAATTATTAAAATGCCACAACCTCTCTCTCTCTCTCATGCATACACACATTTTTTAACACCATTCTTCCTATAAATACCCTTCCATGGACTCATTTCATTTCATCTCCTCTCTAGTTCTTAAACATTCCAGTGGTACCCTTCTCCATGTGAAGATG
>JAJGRX010000380.1:0-22112 GCA_025461125.1 Carex kokanica
CCGTGCCGTGACTAGGTCTATTCATTAACGTGCCTGCCAAAGTTTCAAAAGATGGTCACGCACGGGGCACGCAAGTCATGATACGTAATACACACATGCCATGCCGTCCGTGACGGAGTCGGCTCCACACCGTGCCATTTTTCCCACTCTAGATGCTCGCATAGAATAAGAGACTATTATGATTAAACTACTAACTACATCAAATCCAGATGAAATCCTGAAATCAAGAACATGAAATTCAAAATTAAGACAAGCACAAAACTAAAGATTTGTCCCATCTTGTATATTCTATGAGGCCTTATCAGGTACCATGAATAATTCACAAGTAATACTTACAAATAGATCACAGTATAAACACTTATTATAATAAAATGGAAATAAATGAAACCAAAATCTAATCAAAATCCTAAAGCGACCGAAATTGAAACTCTTGATGACAAATTTATGCTCCATGCTAATCCCCTTTTCCAAAACGTTGTGTTTACCAAACAAGTATCTCTAGTTACAATATATAAAAACATGAAATTATCCTTGAGTATCTTACCCGAAGTATCTCTAGGCTTCTTGTTTTCTTTATCTCTAGAATTTGTGTTCTCTCGTACCCTCTCTCTTCCTTGACCGTTTGCTGACCCTCCTTTTCCTTCTTATACCGCTCGCCACCAGAAATTCCATACCTCGAATTCGTTATCTCTTTCAAATCAACCACCGGACCATATCTCGCATGCATTATATCTTTTTTTCCAGTACGTTCCATCGCTGAACCAACCCGATCCTTGTCAGAAGCCCTAGTCCTTTTCGTTGCTCTCTCTTCATCCAAATCAAAAGAACCATTTGATTTATGTTGCTCCATAACACTATACAGTGTGGCAACGATTCTTTGGTTTCTTGAGAGTTCTCCTAATTCGAGATATACACTGGGATTCCTGGGACGAAAGGGTTAAAAGAAGAATAGCCTGGAGGTAACATTGGGATTCCTTGGAGATTAAATATTTCGAAGACCATCTTGTATTTAATTCGAGATACATCAAATTGCCTGGGGCTGATACACCTAAATATACTTCCTATTGGAAAAGACACAAGTTTCTTTCCATTCAAGTATGTCCTCTAAGGTGTTTGGTTTTATATTTTTATTGGCGAAGTGTATTCTTGTATGACTAATAATGTAATTTTCAATGTAGGGTGCTTTAGGTGCTATTGATGGCACTCATATACCTGCTTCTGTAAGAAAAAAGAAAAAGAATTGTCAAAAATACATTACCAGGAAGAATTTTGTATCTCAAAATGTCATGGCTGCTGTTGATTTTGACGTGAATTTTGTTTATGTGTATGTTGGTTGGGAGGGTTCAGCTGCAAATGTGAAGGTTTTGCGTTCAGCGATAGATGACAATGGTTTTACAGTCCCTCCAGGAAGGTACTACTTCGCTGATTCTAGTTATGCCAATACCGGTAGCTTTCTTTGCCCTTATCGTGGCCATATTTACCATTTGGCACAATTTCAACAAACATGTGCACAAAATCGATATCAAAGCTCGGAGGATCTATTCAACCATCACCATGCACAACTTCGTAATGTTGTCGAGAGGACATTTGGAGTTTTGAAAATGAGATTCAAGATTTTGAGAATTATGTATCCTTATAAATACATGAAGCAATGTTTAATCGTTTTAGCATGTTGCATTTTGCATAATTTTATCAAGCGTCAAACGAGATTGAAGCTGAAAGTGATACTTATTTGGATGAGGAACAAGAGGTTGTAGATAAGGGAGAAGATGATGAAGATGTTGAGCAATCTGGAATAACCACGGGACTCAATGAAACACAACTTGGAGATTTACTTCGAACAGGTATTAGAAATGTTTTGTGGAAGAACGTGCAAAACCGTAATGGAAATCGCTGAAGGCATGGAAACTAATTTATTGGAAGTTGTTTGTACCATTTTAGTGTTCAAGTTATGCTACTTTGTTTGTCGATCTTAATTTTAGTTTTTAATTACTACTTGAACTAGGCTGTTTTGAATACTTGTTTGTCGATCTTAACTGTAATTTTTTTTTTGCTACTTGAATTAGATTGTTTTGAATACTTGTTTGTCGATCACAAAAAAATTTAGCTTTAATTTTAGTTTCAGTTCTTACTTTATACTTTAATACTTTATTTGTGTGTTATGCAATAATACTTCTTTTCTGCTTACTGGCATGAGTTGTGCGTTGTTTAGAAAATTCTCTTTGACATCCAAGAGAAGCACAATTTTTAATTTTTTGCAAGCATTGTTGACGCACAGGGTGAATTGTTTTAGTGCTGGAACATTGAAATCATTACAAATTAAGTTATTTCAACTTGTGTGTTCAGGTTAATAATTTGTAGCTCCTTTAATTTAATTATTGTATGAACTACTTATTATCATTTCGTTTATTTGTTGTAATTTTTTATTGTATGAACTTTTTCATTATCATATTTATTTGTATAATTTATTAATTATCATCATGTTTGTATTAACTTTAGAGGTTAGTTTTATTTACATTGTTCTTGAGCTTGTTCTTCATCCTGTTCGTAAAATTAAGTTGAATTAGTGTCGTGCAATATAATTAGTTGAGCATAACATCTCATCTCATACAACAATACATATTTTATTATATTTAAGTTTTTATTCTTAATCTTGTCTCTACTGAACAATCCCTCCTTAGCAAAACTTAAACCCTTAAGCAGCATTGTCTTAATCTTGCTTGCCCAACAGGCTCTTTGAGATTAACTCCCAGCCGCTTTGAGATTCGGACTAGCGTAGAGACAGTATTATTGGAATTTGAGATTCGTGCCAAGCTAAAAAGAACGATTCAGATTCAGTAATTGTAAAAGATTCTCTATTATGGTCCCGGGGAGGATCTGAATTCCTGAATCTCTGCGAAATGTTTACACGTGTCTGTTTATTATCTTGTAAAAGAGCAGACAATTTATATTAGTTAATCATGGTTCTATGCGCCGAAGATGTTTATTGATTTATTCGGTTAAAATCAAATTAATATATTTCATAAATGAAACGATTTGAGTACTTTGACTTTTTAGTGACGTCATATTATTCGTCACCTGGTTTGTACAATTATTTTTTTCTCTTTGTTTAACATAATCATATGGGTCGTATGTAATATTTTGATTAGAGATTCAAGTGCTTTTATTTTTTTGTCTTTATTATGTCTTAATTTTTTAAACATTAATAATTTAAATTTAAATTATAAATGTTAAAATAAAATCGTTAAATGTGATCTTTGTTATTTTCTTTATGTGCTCATAAAAAATTATCACATTTTAATTTTGTTTTTATGTGAATCAATAAGTTGAAAAATCAACGTCTAGAAATTATCCACATTAGAACATTTTTACAAGCTCTTGGTGACAATCAAAACAAAACAGAGGCATAGAGGCATTTGAACTCTCATATTTTTTTAAGTTAATTGAGCGTACACTATGTTATGTTATGTATGTAATTTATTTATTTTCTATATCATAAAAAAATCGGCAGCACTTATACCGAATTTTTTATTTATATCCAAAAAATAAATTAAATTACAAAAAATAACCATGGTGGTGTTGAAATTCGAAATCTACCCAAACCGGAAATTTTTTTTCCGGATTCAACATCTAATTTCGGAAAAAAATTTCCGAACTTAACAATTTTTTTTTTTAGAGATTCCGGAAATATTTTTTCCGAACTTAACAAATTTTTTTTTTTTTTTTAGAGATTCCGGAAAAAAATTTCCGAACTTAACAATTTTTTTTTTTAGAGAAAAATAGCTAAAATACTGAAATATAACACTAAAAAATCGAATTGTTTTTTTAAATATTTGTTAAATTAATTTAAAAAATTTCAAAATGGTGTAGAATAATTTAGAAATTATCAAAATAGCTAAAATACTGAAATCTAACACTAAAAAACAAATTGTTTTTTTAAATATTTGTTAAATTAATTTAAAAATTTCAAAATGGTGTTGAATAATTTATTAATTATCAAAATAGCTAAAATGCTGAAATCTAATACTAAAAAATCGAATTGTTTTTTTACTACGAATAGGGCCGATTTTGTACTAAAATACGGTAAATTTACTAAAATGCTGAAATTACAATAATTATGTAGAATTATGCTAAAATACGATAAATTACGCTAAATTACGTATGAATGAGACCTATTTTGTGGCATCTTTCATAAATCATAAAAAATAGTAAAAAAATTCCAAAAATAATAAAAATTGATATTCTAAAAGTTCATTACATAACTAATTTACTGAGCTACGTAGATTGAATAATATAAATGAAAATCTTAATCGGAAACTTCAACTGAAGTTTTGAGACTCTTCCCTTTGTTTTTTGGCGATTCTGAATTTGGAAAACTAGCAAAGCAAGTTCGGACGCATGCGCATTTTCGCAAGCTTTCCGAAAAGTGATCATTTACTGAAATCGGACACTCGAGCGCCGTTTTATGGCCGTTTGAAGTTTCGTCGTCGTTTTTCGCCTTCTCAGTGAAGATATCATCCCTATTCGTACGTAATTTAGCGTACTTTACCGTATTCTAGCATAATTCTACATAATTATTGTAATTTAGTGTAATTTAGTGTAATTCAGCATAAATCAAGTAATTTAGCGTGTTTTAGTATAAATATGCTAATTATATATAAAAAAGTGTAATCTAGCAAATATTTAAAACTAAATTCGATTTTTTAGTGTTAGATTTCAGCATTTTAGCTGTTTGTCTCTAAAAAAAAAGTTAACATAATTTAAAGTAATCTAGTGTCAATCAGCATAAATTAACATAATTTCAAGTAATTTAGCGTATTGTAGTATAAATATGCTATCAAAAAAAGTAATCTAACAAATATTTAAAAAAATAATTCGATTTTTTAGTGTTAGATTTCAGTATTTTAGCTATTTTTCTCTTAAAAAAAAAAATTTGTTAAGTTCGGAACCGGAATCTCTAAAAAAAAAAAAAAAAAAAATTTCGTTAAGTTCGGAAATATTTTTTCCGGAATCTCTAAAAAAAAAAAAATTATTAAGTTCGGAAATTTTTTTTCCGGAGTTAGATGTTGAATCCGGAAAAAAAATTTCCAGTTTGGGTAGATTTCGAATTTCAACACCAAAGTGGTTATTTTTTGTAATTTAATTTTTTTTTTGGATATAAATAAAAAATTCGGCACTTATAAGCATGAATTTAATAAGCAATGTTATGTTTGGGAAATATTATTTGCTAAAAAGTATTACTACTTTAATTAGCATGTACTTTTTCCCTTTTTTACCCTTTATTAGCATGTACTTTTCTAAAATTTATGGTCGGTGTTTTCGTAATGTACTTTAAGATTGCTTGCCATAATAAATGTTTTACAAAGGTTCTATGAAAACATTTTTTACCATAATTATGATATGACTTGATAGAAACAACTACGGGTGTTAACAATAAGATCCGGATCAGATGGAGACATTTTTTAATCTTATATTAACAAGTAATTCACAAATAATTAACAATTATCGAATAACTTGATAGCTTACATATCTTATACCTAACTCAAAATATACACAAACAAATATATTACTTTAAAACATCATATACATAATATCATAAAAAATAAAAAAATATAAGTATTGGTCTCATTATTTAAAAATTACTAATTAAATAAACTACATAAAATATTGTGTTAATAAATTTTATCATAAATTACTAATTAAAAACTATAAAGATATTGTATAAACCAATGTCGCCAAATATTATTAATTGAGATTTGAGGGTAAGGTAGCAATGTGGTTTTCATTGATAAAAAAAATATTTACTCACAAAAATTACTAATTAAAATTATATAAGATATTATATAAATTAATCAAATAATAATTTATGTAGTTATATGTATGATTAAAAAATTATCATATAAAATATTATATTTATCTATTACATTATCGGATAATGAGGCACAAAATAGTTCTTAACTATATCTTTATCCGATAAGTTAATGAAATTTTTTCTTACTCTTATCCTTACCTGTTAAGTTAACAAAAAAAAATCTCTCATTCCAGTCTTACCAAATACAATACAGGTAAGAATAAAAGTACAATAAGTAATAAAGTGTATTATCATTCTCTCTAGAAATAAAACGTATTTTTGATACTATTTTATTTCACTTTCATATATAATAAAATGATGCAACTGTGTTACAAGCTTATGGACATATGGAAAAGCCTTACATATGTTGTCTAAAGCACATTTTTACTTATAGAAATGCCGAAATTTTTTTTGTTACCCCTCCATAAAAATAAATTAACATACCACCCAAACCCCTTTTTTCCATTCCTACCACCCACGCGCCCTCAGTCCGCGCACCAAACTGGGCTGATGCGCGAACTGGGGAGGCGCACCAAGGTTTTTTTTTTTTAGTTTTTGTTTTGGAATTCAATATTATTTTGTTTTGGTTCTGTATTTGTCGGTCGAAAGGATACTACAATATTCAACAATATTAATTGAATGTAAAACTGTGGAAATAAGCACATGAGTATATGTCATTAATCTTGACAGAAACTTAATCTCAATTAATATATACTTCATTAACTTAATCTCAATTAATATATACTTCATTATTGTTAAATAACCTCAATTTGCACTAAATAAAATCTCAATTGGGTAACCGGATATAATTTTCGGTTAGCAATAAAAAAAATGTAACCGGATATAATTTCCGGCTACCAAGAGAAAAAAAAAGAAATTGGGTAACCGGATATAATTTTCGGTTACCCAATTTTCGAAATTATATCCGGTTACCCAATCGGGGTGCGCCTCTCCAGTCCGTGCATCAGTGGTATTGAATTAATTTGAATTTTTTTGGGTGGTAACTAAAAAATTTCGGATAGAAATGATAGGGTCATATGTGACATGATATTTGAACTGCTTGGATATCAGAAGTATAAATTTCAGTGGGTCTTAATTAAGTACTTAAAGAGTTGCATTAGTTAGTTTTGATGGAACAACAGATTAAACAACGTTCCTATCATGATCTCTCTTTTATTTATATTGATCTCTTAAAATTCAAAGAGAACTGAGTAGATTCGATAGACATCAAACTTATTTTTGGATCCAATGGGCTCTAGAACCATCCGATCCGCTTTACGATCTGTCTTGATGTGAGCGTGCACGAATATTAAAGTGGAGTGTATAGATCTTAAAGCGAATTAGGCGGTCTTGGAGTCCATCGAACCTAAAATAGATTCCATAGTTAAATTCAAAAACTAAATAATGAATTAAAGGGCTAACTTTGAACTCTTCAGAAGTGTATGCAATCAAAATTATGTAAAATTTCATGTTTTTTTCCAAACTTTTATTTCACTTGATCACAATTTGTGAGAATATATATGTACATGCCTTTCATATTTCATTATACTTTATATTTCATATCTTCATTTTCAAAATCCAAACCGTCGATCCGAACCGCTCAAAATGATATCCATATTAAAATATGCTTGGAGATAAATGTTTGGATTTTTTATTTTTTATTTTTAAGATGGGTAAAAAATCACTGTTTTTGAACGGTCTAAAAACAGTGATTTTGCATCTATTTTAAAAAATAGTAAAAAAGTTTCAAAAATTTAAAATTTCATCTCCAAACATATTTTAGTATGGATATCATGTTGAGCAGTTTGGAACAACAATTTGAATTTTGCAAACAAAAATATAAAATATAAGATATGATGAGGTATGAAAAACTTGGAACCTCATAAAAAAAAATTCAAAAACTACTTGTTTTAGTGTTTTATCATGTAAGAAAAAAAATGCAAATTAAGAAGTTTAATTATTCAATTGACACGTCATGTGAAATTCGTCATAGTTTTTTGCTGATGCACCCTGAGTATATTTTAGAATTACAGCTTTCGTTATTATAACTTTGAATCACATGTTCCATTCTCTCGTCATAGCTTTATATGGGTCGTAGTTATTAACTTATAATTGAGATCGCACTGAATATGTTTTTATGTAAAAAAAAATCCAATTAAAATCAAAATATTCAAACTATATTTTAATTTCTTAAAGAGTCCTCTCATTTAATACGAACAGCCAGATTTAATTTTCTTCATATTGTTTAGATTATATCAAGATGAACAACTGCGATGTAAACCGTCAGATTTTAATCCGGCGAAGCTCATTCCATTGCCCTTGTAAATTAAAAGGAGAATACAAAAGGGCTGTTTTACAATTCCTAATATTTCTCGAGCCCCATTTTGTAAAAGATAGGTCTTCCTCCTGCTTTTCACACTCCAGTCCCAAAATCCCCAAACGATGTGATCTCCTAGCACTGTCATCGGATTCGAATCGGAGGTCGTTTCAAACTTTCAATCTCACTAAAATATGGATGCATTTAGAAGATTGCAACAAAATCTCTTCTCCGGCGACGATGAAGAACAACAACAGGAGGATGATTTACTGGGAGAATACCAAGGCCTCTGCAATCTTTCTCCAATTCAGGTCAAACCCTCAAAATCAAAGAATTACAAACCTTCTCCTGAAGTTTTATGTTATGATCCAGTGGATTGACGCCTCTTCGATTTTTTCATTTTCTTATCTTGTAGAGGATCTATGGTTTCGGTGCATGCCTTGCTGCTGGATTGGTCTTTATGCTCTTGGTACGGTAATTCCTTCCTTCCTTTTTTTTTTTGCTTCAGATAAATATTTTTAATGTGTCATTGCTAATTCTAACTGCAGAACTCATTATAGGATTTAATATGTTGTACTGTCAGTAACAGGCCAGATAATTCGATCTATTTGCTTCTGTAGTTTTGAATTCTACATTGAGGCTTGTGAGGAACTGAAGTTAGATATTATGGTAAAATTTTGCTACTTGCACAATTGCCATGCTGAATGCCAGCATGTTTGGTTGGTACTGGTACTGTACCCAGAATGTACCTGGTGGTATTGAACTCATAATATTGTAGCAGTGATCAGTTGCTTGCACATTCTGGCTTTAAACTATTATTTATTTCCTTTTGTAGTCACTGATAGCATTCGTTCGGCCAATCAAATTTGCATTGTTGTTCACCTTTGGAAATGTAGCGGCTGTTGGAAGGTTTGTTAAAGAATTATAAGATATTTGTTAACGAGAGCAATCGTATTTTGTTTTATTCAAATCTATTTATCTGTCCTACATAGTGTTCAATTTAGACAGAATGTAATAGTACTTTTAAATTTAGGAAAACAATACAATTATTGAGAATCTTGTAGTCACAAAACACTAAGCCCTAAACCCTAAAACCCATCGTATCATGTAAGTGTACTTCTTGAAAAATTGATTGTCAATTTAAAGAATGTTAATTATGAAGCCATATTTTTAAATTTTAAATGACGTGGCAGCACAACTTTTCTAATCGGGCCCACACAGCAGCTTAAGATGATGTTTGATCGAGTTCGGGTCCTTGCAACTGCAATTTATGGTGGATGTGTTCTCTTGCTCTTATTTGTGCCCTTTTGGTGAGAAATATTCCACAACTAGTTGTATCTAATTTTTTTGAGATTTTTGTGAGTTGATCTGATAAAAAAACTTACTAACTTGTCAAACATTGTCTTTGTTCTTCTATAGATTCATAACAAGTTATTGACACTGATAGCAATTATAATTGAGATATGTGCTCTAGCTTGGTAAGCTTGCAGTTCATAACTTTGGTTATATACTTTACAGCACTTTCCCAAAGCATGTTTAGACTGGTTTTTGGTTATTAACAACTTCAATGCTGGTTTTGTAGGTATGGCCTAAGTTATATCCCTTTTGCCAGAAAGTTCGCCTCAGATATGTTCATAAGGGTTTTTGACACTGAGATTTGAGTGTACGGAGAGATATTTTGGTGCTTAATCATTAATTCATTTATGTTCATTATAAAGCGGTGGTGGAGCTGGAATCATACAACAGATGCAGCCAATGGTTCAATTTAAATTCCCTTGTTTTTCTTCCCAAAAAAAAAACCCTTTGTTGAAATATACCACAGCATTGCATTCACTCCGCCACTGTTTGGATGTTTCTAGTTTTCTTCACCATTAATTGTGATTCTTTTGTTATCAATTCATTTTTGTGTGATTATGTTTTTTACTTCTTTTTTTGTGCTTGCACGATTTGTGAAATAGATTTTGTAAGATTTTGTAAACGAAGTATTGGTTAAAATTTGAGAAACCCAGTTGCTAGTTGATTGAAAATGCCATGTGAAACTTTTTTGTGCGTTTTCTTTTATCTATAATTAAATTCTGTTTCTCGTGATGAAAAGTGTAGCTGTATGATATGGTATCTTGTTTTAATTTTTCTAAATCTCTGTTTATTTCCACATGAACACTACAACTGGTAATTTTCAGACAATTATTATGATGTTCTGGTACTACTAAATTCTTATTATTTAAAGTACCTCGAATTCAAGGTTTTGTTGTCAGAACTGTTGTCAATCACAGTGCTTCTAAGAACAAATGGGATTGAAAGAATTTTTTTTTTATAATTAGAAAGTGTTAATTTAACGATGTGAGGTTTAATTGCTTACTGAGGATGACAAATGGGTCCCATTTTTTAGTCTAATACATACGGTTAACTATGGTGATGCCCCAGGAGCTAGATCCCTGCGGTATAATAAGTTGCTCTTGGTGCATTAGGCACATAAAACGCCTGTAGATGCAATCGTCTGTTCAGGCCCCACATTTAAGAGTCATTACGTCCTTCAAACTATGAAACAGGACTGGTCAAAGTTTAATCAAGTCAAACACAGACCAAATAATACAAATACCGAAACTATCCCCGAACAACCCGAGCTTGTCCAGTAGCTTTTCGGTTACGAGGGCTCGCGTTCGGGAAATCAAATACAAAACGGGGTCCATTCTATCAATCGGGGAAGTGTTACTGAACTTGGGACCCACCTATTTGGTCTTCATATGGCAGGTCTAGATAAAGAATTCTCCTCGCCACCCGATCTCTCTTTAAAATTTTGAAATCCTTCCTGCCACCCCGCGTTTATTAATCGTCTCTCTAACCTCCCTATGGGGCTGACACTGTCTAGCTACTATCAGTGGCTCAATCCATTCAATTCAAATCTGAGTAGAAAGAGGGAGAGGGAAGAAGAAGAAAACGGAGGGAGAGGAGCGATGTTGACATATAGGAGGAGAAAGAGAACGAGCAAAATAGGAGAGATATGACATACTACAGAAGGAGAAAGAGAATGAGCAACAGAGATGGAGGCTGTAAAGGAGAGAAGGAGAAGGAGATCGTTCATCAAAGCAGTAACAAAAGGGGGAGAGAAGGAGATGGTCTCTCTGTGCAGGAAGAGAGACATGTGAAGAAGGAAAGAACAATTGCTCCTTGCAGTTCACCTCAAGCCTCGTTTATCACTCCTCATTCAACCTTTAACGGGTTTGCTTTTTCTAAATCTTTGTTTCAGCTTGAATTTATCATTGATTTGTTTCAGATAGAGCTAAGATCGGATCTGAGATATATTATGCATTTTGTTTAATACAATTATTTATTGTTATTATATAATTGAGCTCGAATTTGCTGTTTAACATGGTTAGCTTATTGCTCGTTGTTCTTCTTTGTTTTTCTCTCTGCATAGCTAAATTTCGTGATTGATTGGATTAGATTAAGCCAGATTGGACGTGAGGTGATATATGAGCTTAATAAATAAAACTTTATGAGGATCTCTTTCTGAATTGAATTCTTCTCAATGAATTGTAGTTTGTTATGAGTTTTTCCCGAAATTTTGCTGTGATCTCCTTTTAGAAGCTTGATCTATGCATATAGACCTTTTGTGAGCATTACAGGATCAATTTTTTAGGTTACATAATGTATATTGTAGGATTTGATTCTGATGTATTGTTTTAATCAGCATTGTTACTGTCTGTTAAAAGTAGCTAGGATTTGCTTCTTTTGAGTCTCAGTTGAACTTTACTTGAATTTTAAGTTTCCATTGCACTATGCCTACGTCCTTGAGAAAATCATCCCTATCAGGTGGCATAGTTGCATGAACTTGATTTTATTCATTCCTTCGATGCTATTTTCTCCATTCAGGAAAAAAAAATAGATATTTAATCTTAATTCTGCTCTTTCCTTGTACTATAACTGTCATATGTGACTAGATTCCTCTGTCATAGCACCAGCTCCAAATTTTGAAGTTGATCTTGACATCTCAAAAAGGAGCTGACCTTAGCTCCCATTTTATTCAGATACTGTTTAAACAGTGCTTAATTTAATTAAAAAACCTCTCTGTGGCAATAGCAATTACATTTTGCAGTATCTCTCTGTTATAGTATCTATCACCATCTCATGTTTCCAATTTTAGATCTTAGTTATATATTATCATAAATGTACCTATCAGATCACTTCCATTTTAATAAATCAATTAAATTATCTTACTAAAATTTCTTGTTTACTATAATAATGGCAGCAATGACATGGATCTGTGGACAGAGGTGGCAAAACACTTGGATGGAAGAGAACTGCTAATGTTGAGCTTCACTAACCGGTGGTTTAACCGTCTAATCTCTCAAGATTATATATGGAAGTATGCTTGCCTTCGTGACATGGGTGTCCCGGCTCCTTGCCATACGTCCTTTCCCTGGAAGGAGATCTATGCCTCTGCTTTTGGTATTGATTTGTTTTTTTATAAGTAGAATTTTTAGTTTGCTTTATTTAATCTGACTAGATCCACGAACCTTTTTGAATAAAGGTAAGTGTAAACACTCAGAAGTGATTTACTTGGAGACAGATAAAGAATTTACTTCTTTGAGATCATATGTCAGATTACAAAAGATTGTGCGGTTAAATTCTTCATTCACACGAATTATCATATAGCATTTAAAGATATCTAACTGCTTTTTTATCCATTAAGTTGTCATAAAATGCACCATTTAGTTCTGTTACTCCGAGACTAACAGATGCTCTCTTTGACCAGATGGTACTCACGCCTACTGCTTTCGCCAACAAGATAAGCACATTGGTTAGTCTGTATCTCCTTTTAAGAACAATTTACATTTCACACAATAAAAAATTAAAAACCTCATTTCTCTAACAATTCTTAAAACCAACTTGTTTATATAATATTGGTATAGATTGGATGCGGATCGGGTCTTTCTACCTGGACTCTCCTTTTGTGCTTCTGACGGAGACACTATCTCTCCCCAGTAGGCTTCCCCCTGGCACTGATGCAAAGCGTTCAATTGAGCTCACTGGCACGTGCTCTGTGACCAATGCCAAGACCGGCATCTGGATAGCCGGTACATCCAACATTAAAATTAAATGAGAAAAAAACCATTTTCCCTTTAGAACATTATTTAATTATAAATCTGGCTATTAGCACACAATATCTCTAAATTTCATTTCTATTCATATGCAGATCTCCAATTGGTACGTGCCCTGTGTGCAACCTCAACACATGTGAAGGTAAGATAATGTGACAACACTCTCCTATCTTCACACAGGGAATTTTCAATTTTTATTTAAAAAAAAAGAATATTAAACAAAAACGGATAGAATTTTCTTATGCAAGTTCTAACTCTCCCAAATTGTAGGGACAATGCAAGTACTGGATGCAAGGCACATGGAGCTGTTCCTGGAGGAAGGCTACCTGACAGAAACCTGGCAATACGAAGATATAGGCAGCAACCGCATCCCTACCCCTTCTGAAGCAGCTGTTGGTGGGATCTTTGACATATCACACCTATCCTCCCCTAGAACTGCCAGTATAATTACTTAACATGGACTACCTATTTTTAATTGAATTAAACATTTTTGCTTTTTATAAATAACATTAATTTTGGGCAGATCTGATGTGTGTTTCATTGTTAAATGCTCGTAGAAATTTTGAATGCAAAGACCTGGGTGGGGCCACCTACTGACTGGCAGCCCAAATCAAAGATAAGTTTCCATGGTGTGGCTGTTAACACCAATCTCCAACCAAATGATGGTAATTAAAGTTCTTTAATTATGGTCTAAATTTGTTTAAATGTTTATTTCCTCTGGTTTATGAAGGCTGATTACTATGTTTTTCTTTTTTTGAAGTAATAGGCGACTACCTACTAATATTTCATTAAAGAAGAAAAATATTTACAAGCTTGGTTTAGTATGTAAATATGGTTTAAGTTCCTATTTGCTTTCATTTTCAGGCATTGTTGTGAAGTATCAGGTGATGAAAGACAACAGCGGTAATGTGGTCTCAATCAGGATTTCTCAGCAATTGATTTAGATTCTTAATTTTCTTATTAATATAGTTTAGTTCAAGTTTAGGTGATACTCACATAAGCCAATTATAAGGTAAAGTGAAATATACTGACCCATATAGGATACCAACAGCATATATCTGAGGCTCTTCTTGTAATGTTTTCACTTCTTTTTAGTAATTTTCCCCTATTGTATCTTGGATCGTTACCATTCGATTACGCCTTAGTAAGGCTCAACGTTGAAATTAATAACAATTTGAGTTTGTTTGTCTCCAAATTTTCAGTTTCTTCTACAAAGAAATGTTTAGGAATTATTGAACTGCATATTTAGTCACTTGCAAATTTGAAGAATTCTGCAGAGAGAAGCTCAACTAAAAGCAGAAACATTTTTAATAAGTCAATCAAGTGAGCTTAATATTCTAATAAGAGAACATTGAGGCCCAATATTTTGTCGTTTCATTCAAATCGTTTTCTCTTTTCGCGACATAACTTAAATAAAAATGAATAATTTTATTATAAAGTATTGATTGTGGATGCATATTGTTAAAAATACATAATATGTATATCGTGGGAGATGCATACTTTGGGTACATGTAGTATAACCCAAGGGGAAGTTTTCATATTCAACCCAGTTCATTCTTTTATTATTTTTTCTTCAATTTCGACACTTAAAATAAATGGGAAAAGTAGTCTTTACTGCTGTGTATATTTTTGGACCTTTTTCCAACAGCTATGAAGCCTCTTCCTTTGTATAAAGTATAAACTATAAATAGAACTCAATTGTAGCTTGTAAATTATGACAATTATTCAATAAATATATTAGTTCAATCAAATTATTACATATCAACTGCTACATTCCAACAAGCGACACAGGAAACCCCGACATTTTTATTAATATCCAACATTAAATATAAAATATTAATTACACCCAGCTTGGATGGGTTTTTATAAAAATGCTCAAACTTGTCATTTTGGCCGGTTGGAATGGCCGGTCAGGTAATTTTTTTTTGTTTTTTTTGTGAAATAGTTGATAGATTAACATTTTAATATATAAAATTTGCATAAATTAGTTTATTTTAGTATAATTTAATTGTTCGTTTATTTTAGTATAATTTAATTTTTTAGTTTATTTTAATTTATTTTAGTATAATTTAGCATAATATAATTAGTTTATTTTAGTATAATTTAACATATTTTTGTATAATTTAGTGACAAAAAAGATCTAAAAAAATAGAAATACTACCATAAAAATACGCCAGCATAAACCACACCCCTTACTTCTAGTCTTCTATTGTAATTAACTTAGATTTTTTATTTTTTCATAAGCAAAAAATCTCAAACTCGCTTTTGTTTGAATAACAAGAGATCCAGTCCATCTAGAAGAGATAATCGGTCAAATTTGGTCAAGGTCAAATTTGAATTTAGATTAATTCAGGGTTTGACTATCCTGATAAAATTGACTTTGGATAGCAGTTCAATTTGTTAGGCTCATAAAATTTGACTATACTGAGCGGATTGAGATGTTGTGTTATCTAGTTGGATTTAGAATTTAATTTGGTTTGGATCGAGTTTGATGTTTGTGTGTGAATTGATCGGATCAGAATCAGATCACACACAATTTTCCAAATTCTTAATTAAGTCGGCATCATTATTGGACCTTTGCTATACTAAAATTTATATCCGCTTTTCAATGAGAAGATACAAATACGAATATATAGTAAACGATGTTAAAATTTAAAACTAAATTCGCTTTAAACTGAAACGGATACGGAGTGAATAATTTTCAAATATGAATACGAAACGAATAATTGTTGGATTACTGAGTCGTATGAATAATCCATTAAAATAATTAATATAATATAATACAATTATTAGAATCAAAACAAACATATTTTAGGCAATGCAAAAAAGGCAAAAAAAAGAAAAATAAATAAATAAATCCGAATTAGTGCTCAGTAGAGTAGCTGTATGAATGAACATAAAAGAAATTTCAAGTTTCCTCCTAACTCTGGAGTAGGATGGGTGAAAACGGAGCGGATAATATTCGATCGTATTCAAAAAATTAGATATGGATATCTATATTCAAATATCCGTGTGGATACAAATAGAGGTATAGTTTTAAGTTTTAATTATTTGTATTCAAACAGTAGATATATACTATATAGTTTAATATATATATAAAAAAAAAGAGCAGGGCTAAAATGCTTCATTGGTTTTGTGCTCATCATGTCCAACATCATTATTTTTATTTTCAAAGTCTAAATAATCAATTCGAACCGTTCAATAATCTTCATACTAAAATGTGGTTGGATAACAAATTTTGTAATTTTATAATTTTTTTACTAATTGTTTAGAGAGGTACAAAATCACTATTTTTGAATGGTCCATAATCTTCTAAAAATATGATTTTGTACATATCTTAAAAAATAGCAAAATTTTTCAAAAAATATAAAATTTTGTATCCAAACACTAATATGAAGATCATATTGAGCGGTTCGAATCGACTTTTTAAGCTTTGAAAATAGATATAACGATTTTGGAGCATGATGGATACAAAACTAATAGGGCATTTTAACCCTACTCTAAAAAAATTATCTTATTCCATTATAATTAAATAAATATTATGAACTTTAGTTATTTTAATAATATTTATATATTTTTAATAAATATCTAATCCGATCCGTATCATATCCATCTAATATCCAATCGGTGTTTGTATCTGAAAATAAAAAACAATATAATTTCATCACTGTCCGCTCCGTATCCGATCCGTTTCACCCCTACTCTGGAGTCAATTTTGCTTACTGTTTTGGTATCTTGTGTGATCCTCTCATTTCTCATTTATTTGTGATTTGGTGTATGCACACAAGATATTTGAAGAAATTACTCTGAGAAGCATTTAAGCATTTGTGTAGTACATCCTTGTTTTATTTACCTCTCCCAACACTAATACGGTAAAAACTAAAAAGTGGCTTCCTTTTATGCGTTTGAAGAAGGTATTACTTGAATCGGTATAGTGGATCGGGCTGCCACCGAGTCTGGAGCATTCATGAAACAGCTTCGGGCCTTAACAGGCCTTAAAAGAAATATGATGTCCTTTAGGCCTTAACAGGCCTATAGAGCTTCCGGGGACAAAGAAGGACATCATATTTCTTTTAACTTGCATAACAAAATTCTCCACAATCAAAATTTTACAATAAAATTATTTATTAGATTACTCCTTATTAAGGCTCAGCGTTGAAAATAATAACAATTTGAGTGTGTTTGTCTCCAAAATTTGAGTTTGTTCTACAAAGAAATATTTTCTTATTTTAATACGCTTTCAATGATTATTGAACTGTATATTAGACACTTAATTGCAAATTTGAAGAATTCTCAGGTGCAGAGAGAAAGCTCACCTAAAAGCAGAAACCTTTTAATAACTCAACTGGGTCTAAAGATGGGCTTATAAAATTAATTAAGTTAATTAAGTGATCGTAATTTTTTAATAACAAAACATTGATCGTGGATGCATATCAACTGCTACATTCCAATAAGCGACACAGGAAAATTGAGTTTGGTCGCAAACAATATTATCAACCATATCTAACTTTTTTGTGTTTATCTAGATGCTCATAAAATTGTTTTTGGAAACTTGACTGATGCAGCCAAGGAAGATGCTCATAAAATTGTTAGGCTCATAAAATTGACTATACTGAGTTAGCGGATTACAGAGGCGGATCCAAGATTTTCGTTAGGGGAGGCAAAAAAATATCGAATCGGAATTAAATCCATTAACCAATTAAATACTCGATAAAAAATAATGTTTTAACTTATACTTTTCAATGCTTGAATTGTAATTTTTGATGCTCTAACTTATAATTCTAATTACCAATCAAAATTCAACAAATTTATTTCAATTTTAACCTCAAATTTAATCCGAATTACAAATCAAACGTTCAGAGGGGGGCAAAAAAAATTCCAGAGGGAGACAAAATTAGTCGAGACGGCCAATAAATTTCTACTAAAACTCAAAATTCAGAAGAGCAGTTGCCCTGGAACACTCTGGGTCCGCCCTTGCGGATTGAGATGTTGTGTTATACTAGTTGGATTTAGAATTAAACTGCATCATTGTTGGACCTTTAAGTCACTGTTTGACCTACGCTACAGGTCCATACAAACTTGATTTCGCTTCACGCGAATTGCCTTTATTACGCAATTCTTGGAGGTTTATGATAAACTGTCACAATGCCTTTGACGGTTTGACACCCACCCATGTGCTCCCCTTTTCTTATCTTACTCCTTAATTTAGTGCTTATAACTAATTTAATTATTACTGTGTATTGGGCATGCAAACCTAATCCCACTAGCTACATAGCTAGTCTTGATTTAGTTAGTTTCCTTTTAATTAACCTCCCCTACCCCTTGGATTATATAAAGCTTATATATCTCTCTCTTGTTAGCACTTTCATATCTCCTTTTATCATTTCTCATCTCTCTCTCTCTCTGCTCTCTCCATGGGAAACTTTCTACCAAGTTTAGCCCACTGTACCAGTACTGTACCAACACCTTCATGTCTTACAAAACAAAAGCTCCAGTGCTACACAGTAGCTCTAAGCCGTCTATACAAATTCAAGAGAAAAATTAACAGCTCTGACAGTACAATTGACACTGCAAACGAAGGAGACAGTATAAAGGCTCTAACTGAGAATGAAGAAACAAAGGTTAGTCAAGAGAAAAGAGTTATTAGAGTAAAGGTGCTACTAACAAAGAAAGAGGCGGCGCAGTTGCGATCGATGTCGGTTAAAGGAGACAAAACTATAGGCCAGATCATGAGTGAGCTCAAGAAAATGGATGTACATGAAAAATCATTCGGTTCGAGAAATATTGTGTGGCGACCGGAACTTGAAAGCATACCCGAAGAGTTAGTAACATGTGCATGAAATAGTTTAATTTCTTGAGATATCACATGAGGTGTATTAATGCTCTTAAGTCTTAATTAGTGAGGTGTTTTCAATTTTTAGGTTAGTAGAAATTAATGGGATGAGAGGAGAGAAGCACTAGATGCATACTGCCCCTTCCATTATTGGTTGAATAGGAGACAATGTTTTAGCTTTTAGGTCTTCTCCTTAGATCAGACTTCAGAGCCTTTTTTCTTTTTTCTTTTTTCTTTTAGAAAAGGAAGTTGTTGTTTGTTTTGTCTTCTTAATGCATGCCAAGTGTTTGGATTTAATGAATATATATTAATCTTGGTATTAGTGCAATGTGTGCAAAGAGCATTACACCTTTATATTTATACAGTATATATAGGACCGATGGGTATCGACCTACTTTTAGGTTCAATTAACTCTATTAGTTTTAAATCTGTGCGTACGGAAATTAATACAGATTTGCACGGATTTTGATGCGGATTACACGAATTTTGATGCTGATCGGAAGGTTATCACACCCATTGAACCAAATTAAGTAGATCTGATGGGCATCGGACCTACTCTGAATTCATATAATAGCGTCTCCTTAATTAATCAACCGTACATGATACATTATTGGGCTGCTACTTTTAAATAAAATGAGCCCATGTCTTTCTCTAAACTTCAGCAGTAATTATTATAAATATGTAGTTAAATGTTAAGAATAAGATGTAGCTAAATATTAATTGGACAAAAATTTGTCAATCATACCACGTTTACAATTTCCAAAAAATTATAATAAAAAAAGTGAGTGATGTGTTAATTGTACGAACCTTAATTGTACGAAACTCACACACACACACACACACACACACACACACACACACTTGATTAAAAAAATAGTCAGGTCAGCTACTTGTCATATTTCCCGGAATCAAATTTCAATAATGATATTTTGATTAATATACAATTATGTTTGATTCACAATTGGAGATGTCAATAGATGAACATGAATGGACAAACTTAATTAATTATGAATGGACGCTCATGTTTCCCATCCAAAATGATCTGTACACAACTTTTTTATTAATTATGATTTATTAGTTTAACACTAAACAGTACAATCATAAAAGGAAAAAAAAAAAAAAAAAAAAAGATGATGGAAAGTTCCTACTAACTACATGCCAATAATTAAAATATGTATAGTTATATATAATATATAGATGATGACTTAGTTTATAAAAGGAAAAGACAGGAGGCCATGTGGGTTTGTTGTTATCAGAAGAACCAGCCAAGTGTATTAGGAGAAGGGAATATCCTAGCGACTCTCTTGGCATTTCCTTTGAAGAAAAAAAAAAAAAAAAACCTTGTGGCACTAAACGAACAATTTTTTTTAGTTTTAGAAATATATTAAATATTTTTAGAGAATTAGAAAGATGAAAAAAATTAATGTCGTGGAAAGTACCAGGTTATTTGGGATCTGAATCTGCTGAAATCCAAGATCGATTGTTGTTCACCCTGAAATCCCTGCAATCTGAATCCAGCCATTGAATTGTTTCGAGATGCGTGCAAGAAAAAATCAGTTGTTTCGAGATGCGTTCTCGAAAAAAATTCGATGGATGGATTCGGATTGTAGGAATTTCAAGGGTACTGTTCATTGGTTTCGGAATTTCAGCTAATTTATTTCCGATTATTTGTATGCAGATTAGATATTTTCTATAGCTAAAGATTGAGATATGTATACAAACTGTAAGGAGCCAATTTTTTTTTTTAGAAAATGTTAAATAATTCAGTTCCTCCTAGTGCATCTAAAAAATAATCATCGTTTCTCCTTCCCGACAAAATATTTTATATTACTAAAAATAAAAAATTAAACGAAAGGTTTCCAATTGGAGGAATTATATATATATAACTGGCGTTGAATGGTTGTCATCAAGTCATGCTTTAATTTTTAATGATAGTATTTTTATGTGCATGTTTTGCTTTTGTTAATTAGATTAATTTACACTTTGAGAGTAAACGATATTGAAGTCATTTATTAATTAGACCTGTTCACAATAGCATGTTAATTAACAAAATAAAAAAAATATGCATTGACAACATTAAAAAACCACGGATTCAGGAATTAATGCACCCTCATAATAAAGTTTAACATTTTTTCCTCAAAAATAAAAATAAAATTTAACAATTTTATCCTTTATACAATGTAATTTTTACTGAGTACTAATATTTTCAGCTGTTCTCATAAAATAAAACTACACTAAAGTAGTTTATTCAGTTTCTCCATATTAATTTTCTGATCCCATCCAGCAAGAGAAATAATTATTATTGGACTATGAAGCACAAAACAAAACAACAAAAGAAAAAAAAAACATTTTGTGAGTGATGATTTGTGTTTTTGTTGAATTTTTGTTTTTTTTAATGGTGGTGAAAGTTAAATATGGCTCGAACAGAGCTTAAGGGCCTGTTCGGCACGTTACTGTGCCTGTGGGAAAAAATAATTCACTCTGACTGAATTTTTTTTTCCCACGCACACAGCAAAATTCAGTTCAATTCCTTCGTCAATGCCAATTCTCCTCTTGGTGTCGAACAGGGCCTAATATTTCAAATGGAATCCACATGGATATTAATATGTCATAATTTTGTATACCGTCCGATTAAAATTAAATGTTAAGATTAAAATTTAATTTATGTTAGAAAAAAAGAGTTCTAATGTGTTCTAAGAGGGACCATTTTTAAGTTACTTTTCCTTTTTTTTATTTTTTTCCCCAAAGTGGTTATATTTTGTTGCAAATGTCGTTTTGTGATTAGTTAGGTTGTCAGAAAGTGGGGCCCCACTTTGATATCTTTAAAATGGCTAAAGCGCATCCATTCCTTTCGTTTAGTTGAAATGGGGACCTGCCTAAGCACCAAAATGGCCTATCAAAAAGCCCAAAAAATTTCTACTGTTTCTTACATTCTTTTTTGTTTTGTTTTGAATACCTGTTTCTTACTTCAATCATATATTCATATGTTTATTTTAAGCGATGCAAATT
>JAJGRX010000441.1:0-21415 GCA_025461125.1 Carex kokanica
TTTTCCTTTCGTTGTTTTCATCTCTTTTCGCAGTTTTTAGTTCGTAGTTGGAGGTTTCAATCTGTACATTGTATCCTTAACTTTCTGCCTATCGATCTGAATTTTCTGGTGAATTTGTTCGTCTCTTCTTCCTTCTCCAACTTCACAGCTCGATTTCTTTTATGCTTCATTTGGCTTTGTATGAGTTAGTTTTTTTAGATTTTGTTCTTCAGATTTGTTATCTTTTGGCTTGTCTGACGTTGGATTAGTCAGGTTTTCCAATTACTGAATTACTTTTATTTTCCCTATTTTTCATTTTACTTTTTTTTTAATTCGATTTTGCTCTCTGCTTTGTGCGTGTCATCAAATCTCCAGCAGTTTCATTTACGGAAGCACTGCTCCTCAATTGCGGTATGTACCATTACTTCTCAGTTCTTAATGTAATATTTGCAATTTATGAAATTATCTTGTACCAATTTGGTGCTATACCTGTTGCTGTTGGCTCCTTTTGCATAGCCATTGTTCCAAATCATCACCTTGCATTTCTGTTAATTCATTGAAATGTGGTAATACATACTGAAAATGTGCAAATCAGTCTCTCCCATTTATATAGTATGCAAAACAGTACCCTTTTTTGCCAGTCAGTTGTTAGTTGCTACCTTTAATTGGAAAAATTCTTGTTGAACCCTGAATTATGTTGATTTATATTAAACTCATAAATGGAAAATATGTGTTTTTAATAATCATGAGATGTATACCTCCTAACTCCATCTCTTCCCTTTTTTTTTTTTTCTGAAAGTGCTCAAATTGCCCTTTCTCGCTCTGGTTTGATTATTAGCGAGCCTAGTCTTGTTGTAGGCAAGAGTTGGTTCATACATAACAGGAGCATGGATACAATTTCTTGATGATATAATGATATCAAGACCATAAGGTATGATGATTGGTACCTTTTTTTGTTAATTAGTGGTTAATAATAGAGTTTCCACTAACCAGGAATACTTTGTTTAGAATTGGAAATAAAAGAAGTCCAGCATGCATATTTATCCTTCTAAATAGACTTATTTGCAATTGACATGGAACTCATGATGGTAATGCATGTTAATAAGAATTAGTTTCTACTGTTGCTCTTCCATGTGATTTTTGTTTATTATTTTTCTTTCTGATTTTGTTTTTCAAGCTAAATGTGTAGGAAATTTATTGAAACCTGTCCCAATGCAGGAAACTCTAGTATCGCTTGCTGTCTCTTCGGAGACATCCGATAATGGCACAAATCAAGAAATGGTCCAAATTTTTTTCTCGTTTCTTTCTTTACTGGGCTACTGCTTGAAAATATCCATGCTCATGTTGTGTAGCAAGGTCGGACATACATAACAGGAGCATGGATACAATTTCTTGATGATATAATGATATCGAGATCATGATGTATGATGATTGGTGCCTTGGTTGTTAAATAGTGGTTGGTAATAGAGTTACCACTAATCAGGAATACTTTTGTTTAGAATTGCAATAAAAGTTTTAAACCTTTTTCATACTTTTAACTAAAAAATAATTCAGTACCAAATTATTTAAAAAATATATTCTGTTTTGTGACAAAATGAAAAAAAATGAAGGTTTAGTGGTTCGCAGCTGGTTTAAAGGAACAAAAGATTGCAATTTTGAACACTCTTGTCCTGCTGGACCTAATTATGCTGGTAAAGCAATCCCTATTGGATCAGTTTTTGTGTAGTAGGAAAGGCAGAAAGAGGTAGAAGAGAGGATGAATTATTATATTCCATTGTCACTGTTTGGAGTACATAAAACCTAACAGCTGTATTAGTAAAAGAGTGAGGCTATGGGTACTATACATAGCAGGATTGGTCCGTACTACATCCATATTTTGTTTTAAAAATTTTAACGGTCATCTGAACCGTTCAACATATTCTATGTACTTGTAAACTAAATTTTATATTTTTTAGAATATTTTATTATTTTCTCGATGATCCAGAATTTTCATATCAAATGATTTTCTACCCATCTAAAAAAAAACAAATTCAAAAAATGTAAAATTTAGTTTATAAGTACATATTCATATGGATACTATTGAACAGTTCGGATCGACCATTAGGACTTCAAACTAAATTTGAGTCCTTAGCACGGGCCAATAGGCACTATGCATAGTACCATAGCCTCACACTTTTTGGTTTGGTTTGTGATATCTTCATCTTTTCCTTATCTTTGTTTTTCTTAAAACAGGGCATGGAAAATTGTTAAGTCCTATTTGTTAAACAACAAAGGGTTGGCCACCGGTGCATTTTTTATCGAAAAAATAATTTCTTACTAGATATTGAATTCACCTGTACCTGTGTGATGTTTCAGAGACTCTACGAGAGGATTCTTAATTACAGTTGCAGTGATCGCGGCTCACACAGCGGATCTGAAAGATTTGGATCAAAATATGTGGTACTTTGTATGAATGCTGCATTTCTATGTTCGTAAATCTCTAAAAGATTCAGATCAAATTAGGAACAGCTAGAATATACTGGAACCGGAAGTAGGTGATGTAAGTGGTCAACCAACCTAGCTCATGAATTGTATAATGTGAAATATTAAGTTTAAACTCAACCATATTGTTATCTTTATAGCAACTGAACCAAATTTAAACTTTTTTAAGTACAATGACATGACATCCATTTCTCTTAAACATCTTTTAGTCACCAAACAAATAGGTATAGTAGGATATTTTCTTTTCATTAATTCTATATGCGCAAACTTTTAAGTATTACTTTACCAGAGAACAGTTGTGCCGGTTATGGAGCAGTATGAAATAGTCAAAAGAAAAAAATTTGCAAGAAAAATACAAGTCTCATTATTACATTCCAAATTATTCAATGTTCATCACTGCATAACAGTCTCAGTTAACACCACATTCAACATGCGTTAACCGCTAATGCGATGGATGGTAGTACGCCATAACAGTATATAGAGTTTGCAAAAAAGTTAAGAGCAAAAGCCACAATAGCGGCAATAAACGATATAATTGACCATGGGTTGCTGAAATAATCTCGGTGCAACTTTGCTCTGTGCTTCTGCGAAGGAGAGTCGCAATAGTTCTTCACTTTCTTGAAGAGCTCTGCCAGGTGGGATTGTCATAGTCGGGGTAAGAGCAATACCTGAGCTGGTTTAAAGAACTCAGCGGCCACCTTTTCATTGGCCAACTTATTCTCAATTATTCCATTCTGTTGTAGTATCAACACATCCCTTGGCGTGTTCACAATGCAATCCATTAACACTGCGTAGCTCGTCAACGGCTTGTACTTCTCACCATTGCATTGCTCGAAAGCTATGAGATTCATTATTGTGGCCTGCTCGCTTCCTCGATCGAGCTGTAAGGGATCGTGAGCACACCATTGGAGAAGTGTACACTGAAGATGCTCTTTCCTTGGCCTTCTTGAAAGTGATCCCTGCCTCTTGAAGCTCGGTTTGCACAAGGAATCATTCGCGGTTTACGCTTCGCAATCACGGGAAGGCAATGCTTGCGCATTGTTAGCTTTTTAAAAGAGGAAATTAGGGGGAACACCTTTATTTTTGGCCCGAGAATTTCGAACGGAATTAGAATTTTCTTCCTAGGCTTCGTGGGGAACCCTTGTGTGTGCATGTAGCACTGGTAGTAGAAATCGAGCAAATGGCAATAATGGTTATTTCCTTCTGATACCGAGAAGGTCTCGTCCCCGTGCTGCAGAAACTCAACTAAGCAATAAAATAGAGTTGCTTTCTCAGGCTCACTATCTTCACTAAGAGTAGATGCCTTATCAAACTCAGAAGTCATGGAATCGTCACTGGAAGGAGAAATCAAGTTAGAGGTATCATTGTCTCTCCTCGAAAAAAGGTCGAACACATGCTGCAACACAAAGAAAGGGATCTGATTCTCGAGCATCAGGAGGTCACTCTTTATGAGAGGAATATTCCAGGTGATCTCAGAAAGAATATCAGAATCTGGAAAACTCCAATTCACAATCACTTGAACAATAAAACAGGCATCTACAACAGCATCTCAATAAAATCGTTAGATTCCATCTCAAAGCTCTCGTAGTAGCATTTTCGTGCTCTTGACTCCAACTTTCTCAACACTTCCAGATAATCTTCCAGGGTCACATCAAGATTTTCATAGAGCATTTTCCCTACGTAACGCAATTTTTCGTTTTCCATACATTTTAGGTCGTTACGCCCCCTATGGTACGGGCCGATTGAGACCACCCGTGGCTCATAAAAGTTCTTGTTTCTCTCTCTAATGTGAGAAGGCACACGGAAAATTGTGATCTCTTTCTTTTCGGTTGTTGATTGATAAGGTACTTTATCAAGTTTTTCCTGGATAGATAAAGCTAGAGGATCATCCATTCTTATTTGGATAGCTATGTGCTGATGCTGTGTCATCTCTGAATCTTTATAGATTTTTACCAAAGTACTGATCTCTTTGTAGGGTACTTTTTTTGTTTATGTTTCCCTTTATTAACAGAGTTATTTTTATATTTAATTGCCCCCTAATTCAAAATTCATCGTGGATTTGCAAAAGGAAGTCCTTCCTGAAGAAAAATGAACAAAAAAATAACTCAGTACTCTTATTTTAGATTATTGCAACTATAATTACCGTGTTTTTGCATCTCTGTGAATGCTTTATTTGTAGTATCAAAGAAATTAATTTAACAGTGACAAGAAAAATTGATAAATTGTGGTCAAGAAAAAATATTTATGAGTTTGTTTTTAAGAGTAGAACTAGGGTGCTCCTAAGCTCACCAAGCCCTTCCGTGAGCGCGACTCTAAAATCTATCGAATTGACTTCAAACGATATTTCCAAACCGTTAGATATTCAATCTATATTAAAATGTGCTGGAGACCAAATTTTACATTTTTTGGAATTTTTTTTACTATTTATTAAGATGGTTTGAAAATCGCTGTTTTTCAATGGTGCAGAATTTTAATAAAAACAGCGATTTTCAAACCATCTTAATAATAGTAAAGAAATTCCAAAAAATGTAAAATTTGGTCTCCAAGCACATTTAATATAGATGAACATCTAACGGTTTGAAAATGTCGTTTGAAGTCAATTCGATAGGTTTTAGAGTCGCGCTCACGAAGGGCTTGGTGAGCTTAAGAGCACCCTAGTTCTGCTCTGTTTTTAATTCCATCAGTACCAAAAGCAAAAGCAAAAGAGATCTTATGTACAGCACCACAAATGGTACTAATACTTTGTTTGTCATTCTATGTTTGAATTACATGATGCAAAGGTAGCTTTTCTGTACTGTCAATAGGCGTCTATGGAGACCAATTAAAGTAGAGTCCAATTAATTTCTTTTTGTTTAGCTAATCACCAAAAGGGAATGAAATATATTACTTTTCGAATAATAACTCCATCATCCAAACTATTATATTGAACCAAACAACCACAAACTTTGTAACCATGTTGGTGAAAAGTTGTGAGAGAAATAAAGCATCATTTCTGGTCTCTTGATCAGTTGATCTGATCTGTTATTACCATGTTGAAAAGGGGGTAAACAGAAAAATAGAAAGAGAAGCAAGCAATTCTAACTTAAAAGAGGAAATAATATATAGAAATATATTAGATAGTGTACCTGTACTGTTGGATTTAGAGTTTGAGCTCTCTCTTGAGCAATCGATTCTTTCTCCTCATCTCGCCTCTCTATCTCTCTCTCACAGTCTCTATCTCATAGTTATAGTATAGTGTGGTGAAGTGAGCTTCTAAGTTCTAACTGGAGAAGTGGCGGAGATGTGTGAAATGGGATGGGCCAGAATAAGCGCGTGCAATTATTAATTAAAAAAATCAATGGTCAAGTCAAGTGTGAGGTGTTATTTGCGAGACGAAGCTGCTTGGAAAGGAGAAATTGGGAATTGGTACGTACCAACACTGTTGGTCATTGGGTGTTATAATTGGAATCAGAGTAGGTCCGATGGGCATCGGACCTACCTTGGTTCGATGGGTGTTACGACCATTCGATCTGCATCAATATTCGTGTGCTCTGTATCAAAATCCGTGCAAGTCTGTATCAATTTCCGTGCGCATAGATCTTGATGCTAATCGTACGGTCCTAGAGCTAATTGAACCTAAATGTAGGTCCGATGCCCATCGGACCTACTCCTATCTCGTTATAATTAAGTATTAGTTGGGGGCATCTGCATCTCCGAATCATTGAAAACGAAACTATAGTACTATAGTAGGTGTAGGTAGGTAATTTTCAAAGAAAAAGCAGTAATCAGTTCATCTGGACCATGGCCCAAGTTGCCTTTTAAATTCAATAGTGCAAGTTCCCACTTAATATTCCGGTCGGTCCGGATCGCTGCCTTTATTTTTTCAAACTTTTTATTGCTTTCTCCGTTCCCTGCTCCACCTCCTCCAATCCATCTCTTCTCCATTTCATTAACTTTTTTTTCATTATACTTCTTTTTTATTTTTCTTATTTTTAAATTATTATATGTATCTTAAAGTTCATATGACTCTATTATCTAACAATTATTCATTTCGTATTCGTACATTATCCGCTCCATGTATTTATCCGTTTAAGATAGATTTAGTTTTAAATTTTGACATTCATTTATTATCTGTATTCATATTCGTATCCGCTCATTATTCATTTATTATCTGCTTCTAATTCACTCTGTTTAGATCCCTAACAATAAGTGATCTATATACATGAGGAAAATCTTTAATTGTGACAAACATAATAAGAAAATTTATGAATAATTTTCAAATAATTCAGTTTCAATACATTTTCAACTAAAATAGATGAATTTCAACATCTTTCTGTCTTTTTTTGTCATTGACAAATTATATCCAAATTATTCTCCAAAAATATTTGAATATTTTTTTTCTCTAAAACATCATAATTTTGTATATACTTGTAAGCATTTAACAATTATTTCCGAATAATATTGATATTAGATCCGTATTGCTAAATTTATGACAAGAAATTCTCCTACCCACCCGGCCATCACAAATCAAGTAGGTGCCTAGTGAAAAAAAGGTAAAGTTTACTAGTTATTTATTTATTTTTTGTAAAAAAAAAAGGAAGATAATAGACGAATCTTGCTTTGGATACATTTCAACTTTGGATAGTTGAGTTGGGTTAAATCGGTCTAAAAGTGTGGGCCCTACTGACAGGGAACCTTTTGTTTTATACTCTCTCTTTTTGAGGTAAAGGAGTCAATGTTTTACTACTTACCTAACAATTGTTAGGGAGAAATTTTGTGTTATCCTTAATTAATATGCCAAGTGAAGTGGTTTAAAAGGTGATTTCTTTATTTTACAAATCCAATCAATTAATTTTATCTGTTCATAATTCATATCTAGTTCTAACTATCCAACATATAAAGGTGAATTTCAAATCCTATTGTTTTTATACAAATCTACCTCAACTATCAAAGTCTAGTTCTAACAAATGAATTTTCCAAAAATTATACACTAAAATTAGCAACCATTAATTCAATTGAGTTGGAAGTGAGTGGTTTAAATCTGTCAGGAATCAGCATCATCCAATGAAGAGGAAGACTTGTGAGTGGGTTAATAAAATAATGATTTGAGGGAGACTATGCTTGACTTGTATTTTTTTGAAAACAACTTGGCTTGACTTGTAAGTTGTAAGGTTTCCACTTGTATTTTAACTTTTCCCATAATCTTGTGAGTGTTTTTATTTTAATCTTTCTTACGAGGAAGGAGGAACAGCTGCCATTTGAGCCTTAAAAGGCCCAGTCTATGTGGGCTTTCCTTCAACGCCCGTATCCGATTGAATTATGATAAATTCTAATTGTATCACACAATCGGTCGGATCCCGACGCAAACAATTCATTTAATCATTTTGGACTTTACCATGTATAGTGTTCATTGTCATAAATAAATCACTATTGACTATTAACCCTTCACAATCAAAATTCAATAACAAACTTCAAACACTATTTATTTTCTTCTTTAATAAATTGAATCATTAATAAAATATACATCCCCTTTATTTATTTTGTCCAATTAATAAAAAAGTTAATACAAGATCAATCATTAATAAAATAAACTACACAATATCAATCTTTTGTCTATGGATCAGTGCATGTGACCAGATCGAGATACTTGTAGGTGTGTAGTGCTCGAATTTGTATGTCTTGTCAGCCTCTATGCCGAAGCAACCCGGCAAGAGATCCTCGAAGAACGGGTCCACCAAGTCAAAATGAGCACCGTGAGTCTCATGCGGATATCACCATCGCTGCCCTCCCCATGGATGAGAAGCCATCTACTGTTTTCAGTCTCATGAAGATAGATGATGAGGGCAAGATCATTGAGTTCACTGAGAAACCCAAGGGGGATGCGCTACAGGCTAGGAAGGTGCCTATATAATTCGGGACATTCTATTTTTTTAGGAAATTTTGCATATAATTCTTCTTCCCTCTTCATTGAAGAATTGCAAAATGAGGTTCTTTTTTTACCTGGTTAATTAATGTAATTAGGATGTTAAAGATGCAACTAATAGTAGGTCTTATTTTCAGTTTCTAAACAAAAACAAACCGACAATTGTATTTATTAATTACTAAAAGAGGGGCTTTATGACACATAACTGCATCTGAAGGAGCATACAATTAAATTACTAGAATCATACCGAACTGCTGGTTAGTATGATTCTAACCATGAGTTGGTTTGTGGTCCTTGTATCTTAAGATTGTATTCGTACCAACTTTACCGATCCTGCCTAGTACTATATAATTTTAAACCTACTTCTTTGATCTTTGTTTTGGTGTCTTCAATTGAACATCAATACCTCCTAATTACTTGCCACATGACCATATTACTGATCTCATCTCCAAGGTTCCCTTCCATCTTGATTTAAGTGCTTTTGGTTGCGAGTTTGTAGAGGGGCGTGATTTAAGGGAATGTGGGACGTGTCAAAAATGTCTCAAATATGACACCAAATTAAGCATATTATATTTTGGAAAAACCTGGTGTACTTCTTTATCGACCTCATGAAGGCCTAGTTTCATCTTTTGATTCTACTTCTGTGCTGTCTCTGCAGTGCAAAAAAACCTTATCGGTCCGATTCGTCGTTTATGTTTTGTCTTCATCACCATATCCTGTTCGAGAGTACAAAAAGGAAAAGACAAACGAAAACTGTTTAGTGCATACACACATTATGCATATAATTTAGGCAAATCAGGAAAACTTATCTTCTCAACTGACAAAAGTCGATTTCAAAAAGTGTAGTGTAGTTCTTAATTTTTTCCAACTGACCAACAGAGTCGGGGTCTTATTGTTAATAGTGACATTAATTTCTTACTAACTAGGAAAAAACTTGAAGAAAACTGGGGTTTCTCAGCGAATTAAGAGAGTTGAAACTAGTTATTAATATTACGGAAAACTAATTTTGTTGAAACAAAGAAACTTGATGTCAGAATTAAGAGACAGTTGTGCCAAGGACATTCCAGTGTTCTCTTATAATATTAATAGTGACGATCTATTATCGTCGACAAAGTTTGCGCAAGTTTTGACATTATTCATTTATTAATTCATTTGAAACTGTAGCACCTATACAAATATTCATGATTAGTGATGCCTATGAGTGTTAGCTGTTAAGCAATTTAGAAAAACAAGAGAGAAGACAAAATCGATAAGCACTTTCCCCCAATTTAGCTACAAATCGAGTAGAAACTTCTCCACAATTTAGCATTAGATATCATTAGAGACTGAAACGAATACACAAAAAATAATTTAATAATTATACTCACAGATTTATAATTCCGAAACCTCTTCGCTTGAGCACCTTCTCTTACGATCTCTTTCTCTCCTTTGCTACAATCCTCGCTGCTTGAGCTTTGGAGCACGAATTTTTACAGGAAGCTAGAATGGCACTTTGAGGTTTAATAGTGTCAGTGATATATAAACCCAGGAGGGGCACACGGTGGTAATAATCCTATATATTGTGGGACTATTGGGTTGGGGCACGATGTTTCTTTGTTCCGGATTTAGTCATTTACATCTTTGGATTAGATTTTCTGTGGTGTTACACTGCGGCGCATCTTGGCGTAAGCTTGAGGTCAGGGACCCACCTAGCCAGCTATGCCTACCTCTCAAAAGCAACCACACCGATTTTTTATCTGTAGCAATTATTAAATGACTCATAACTATATCTTAATTTAATCAAAAAGAGATCTTAATTTAATTTAACATTTATCTGTATCATTTATCTGTTAATAATTTTGACAATTTTCAAAAATAGATCTTAATTTAATCTAACATTGTAAACATGATCTATACACTATACTATCTGCATCATGTCTATAAAAAGTATGATATATCTATTGTTGTGTATTCTTCACAAATGATTGGTTTATTTGTTTTAAGCCGAACCGAAAATGTCTGAATTGAATGGTTCGGTTTTTCAGTTTAAATGAATCGGTTCGGTTGAATTTTTGAGTTACTTCGGTTTTTATATTTGATTCGATATAAATGTTTCAAAATCGAAATGATTGAACCAACCGAATTCTACATGATTCAAATCCATATTTTAGTGTGATCAATGGTTCGCTTCATTTTTTCCTCACTGCTTACATTTTTTGACTTAAAATAAAGAAAGTTTTTTATTTGGATATTTTATATGAAATTGAACCATACATTTCATATTAATAACTTATATATATAATTCATATTTATTAATCTGATTTTTAAATGTATTTTTATATGTATTGAGTTTTGACATTTTAACATTTAATCTCTTACTTCGGTTCAACCAAACAAATCAAAATTTACTTCTATTATTTTGATTCGGTTGTTATTTAGTTAACAAATTTAATTCAGTTGGTTTTGATTATATTTTTAAAAACCAAATAAATTTTTGATTTGACATTTTAACTAAAAAATTCAATTTTAAGCGAAGCAATCCATTGAAGAACCCTACATGTGGTAATGTTGATATTTGTTTAGAACTTCCCATTTTCATGTCCATGATACAAAAACAGAGGACTTTGTAATGTTTTTGACCCTTGTCACAATTAAGAGATCTTAAACCCTAATCTTCCTCCATTTCATCTAATTTCCGCATCAACAACCATGCTGCAAGTTCCCTCGCCTCATGAGGATTCTTCTTCAAGTCACTCTCAACCATGCAATCAATACCCTTGCTTTTAAGTGTTGCACTTGCCTTGTATAATCCTACAATAAAAAAAATTTCAAAGGTAAAGTAACTCATAATTACATAAGCACTGACCAGACCAAAACTATACTAGATTTCTTTACTGTATAGGCCCTTGGTACCGGTCCCATTTAAGACCAATACAAAAAAATGCTTGCACACAAAAACTCCATACCAGAATGGATATGTAGGTACAAAAATGAGAACTATATTTTCAAGTACTAAATTAGGTAGTTTTGATCTTACCATTGGATATTGGATGCACGTGGTATCTTGGTAATGCCAGTTCGTTATCCCTACAGAAGTCATCCAGTAGCTGGCAAAATTTGATATAAATGATAAGTAAACCTCTTTGCCATAGGAACATACATAAGAAAGATAATGGGTTATGTAAAATATTAAACTAAGATGAAAGCAACAGCAAGAGAAAGTATTTGAGCTTGCTATGTCACGAGAAGTTTCCTTTAAAAATTCAAATGGATAAATGTCAACCACTCAAAGTATTGTTGTGTGCAAAAACAAAGTTGCACCCTAATTTCTTTACAAGGAATCATTCCTTTTTTTCTCCCTTATTTATACAGAATGAGATGCCGTAAAAAGAGGTGTTTTGGCATCTCTTTGACAAAAATGGAAAAGATAAGGGTACATGTAAGAATACTTCATATGATTTACAAGTATATATATGATAATTACAATTTTCAAAAATAACAGTAGCTTCACCAAATGAAATACCTGGCATGAACTCCTGCGCTTGAATTTCTTCTTTTTGTTTGGATTTAGACATCCATCAGAGGCATCAAGCTGGCCTTCACTCGAAATTGCGTTTTCCCACCTTTCTACAATTTTCTCCACTTCTGATGTCATCTCTCCTTCTACAAATATTTAAAAAAAGAAGTAAATAAATAACAAAACTGTGAGATTATTTAGAAATGAGGTCTGGAAAGTAAGTTTTCTAGAATGACAATCTCAAAAATCTAACCCAGTTACAAATCTCAAATTGGAAAAGAAAGAAAAGTGGAAGAAAAAAAAACAAAAGACATTGTAACTGACACTGTAATTCTTGATCTGACTGTAAAATGCCTGTTGATTTAACACAAGAATGAGAAAATTGTATATAGAATACAAAGGGGAAAAGTGATAATTATAGAAGTACCACATCTAACAGTCTCAATGTCCATCTCACACTGAGCAACCTTATCTTCAAGCTTTCGCTGATTTTCACACTGCAATGCAAAAACCAAATTAAAGGAAACATCTACTTACAATTTGGAACCTAATGAAAAATAACACATATTACAAGGTAAAATATATAAAAATGGGTAAAATAAATTCACTAACCAAATGATCCCTTATTTTCATCAGACAAGATACGCAAGATGGAATATCTTTCATCGCAAATGGAACTATCTCTGCAAAAAGATAATTGTTTTATGACATTCGATTATTGTCTTATTTCTTGCAAACACTGGTAGAAGAATATTATATATACCTTGCTTAACATAGGTTTCAATGATTGCCCTTTTTGTAGGAGTGCATGGCTTTGAGTTTACTGTCATTAGTTCCTGAATAGGAAGAAAAAAAAACGAAAAAGCGTAACAAAAGGGATAAGTTCTCATGCAACATTATAAATATAAAGTAAAGCATGTCATCCCAACTTACGTGACAATTTCAGTATGTTATTTGCATAATCAGGTCCAAAGAATAGCATGTTAAAAAAGACTCAAAAGACCAAAACATATAAACCTCTTTATGTACTACCTTTGGTTCAGGTCGGCTACAGTTCAACAGTTATGGGCACCAATAAAGAAATACACCAATCGGCAAGAATTGATTAATCCTAGCATAAACATACCTTGCTTGTGTTACCATTCTCTTGTTTAACATCTTTGGTAATTTCTTTAGCAGTACCATTCTCCCCACTGTATTACCAACTTCCGCTCCTAACTTTACTGATCTCAGAGTACCAATGCCAGAAAGCTCAGAAAGGCAATTGTTTAGAGAGCAATTGTTTGAGGGCCCCGCCAAAGATGTCATATTCTTCGCAGAAGAGTTGTTACAAGGCACAGTAATAGAGGGGTTGTGCTCTCTTTTGTTGTCAGGATTGCCATATTCATTTTTTCCCCTTTTCCCTCAGAGATCCGTTAGATAGTTGCTTTTTTACTTGAACTTGCTCATTGTTGATCTTCGTTGGAGTCTTGGTTTGACTTTGTTGGTTTCCCCTCTCTCTTTTCAAGCTCCTTTTCTAGCTCTGATTTCGGTTTACTGAGAAAAAAGACAAACAACTTAATACAAATTGTTGACTGGCTATTTGCCACCAACCATCAAAAAAAAGAAAAAAGATGAACAACAAATTTATTTATCCACAACTTTTACATATTTTAAATAGAACTTATAATTGGTAGCAAGCTAACATACATAGATAATTCATTTTCCATGTCCCAATTACACAGAAATAGAAGGTACCATGTATCAACTACTTCACATTTAACCCAAACTAATCCCAATCGAGCATCGGACAAAATATAATCATGCAATTGAGCTTGCTTAAATTTCAAGTGTCCAATTGTACCTCAAGTCAGTTGAATTTTTTGCATCCACTCAATCTTGATTCTCCTACCACACCTCAAAGTACAATTAAATGTACATTAATTTTAGTCAAAATCTAGCTCAGTACTGGTATGAATACATACCTCAGCCAGTCAGAAATGATATCAGCATAAGGCAGCAAGAGAAAGAATTGAGCAACTGGCGTTAGTTCAGGTATCGAGCCAGTTGTGATAACTGGACCTTTCAAACTGCACCAATCATGTTATTCAAATGTGAACTTAAATTTATAAACAAATACAAGCAAGTAGAATTAAAAAAAAAAAAATAGAAGGGGCAGATTTTGATCATTACTTGTTGAGTACATCTTTCATGGGGATCTCTACAAACTCACTGACAGTTGGCGGCTTTGAGCATTCCATCAACAAAACCATCACCCTTGACTTTTCTTTGCTGAGGGAATATGTCTGACAACTGTACAAAGTACGCAAATTCACCCGGTTGATACCTATTTTAGACAACGAAAACAATAATTTGTAAAATTTTCTATGAATCGACCAGCTGATACATAGATCTTACAGTATATACCACAAATTCTTACGTACCAGTCCGACTTTCAACCTTTGAGAGTGTGAAGTTTTCACAAGTGAAAATCTGTCCCTCTACCTCTATCTCCAAAGTGAAAACACCCCCTTGACAAAGGTGTCCCTCTCGAGAAAGCATTTCTCTCTCTTCTCATCAAACAAAAACACCGCCACTTTCTCAACCGGCCACGTCTCCATCATTCTTGTATCATGGTCCCACAATGCCTTTGATATGTTGCAAGCACGCGCGATGGATTTCTCCACCAGAGAGAGATTTTCTGAACACAAAGCGGTTTTGTCCATATAAGACAGGAGGGGGCTGTTTGCAACAACAGCCACCTTGCATAAAGTTTCTAAGGAAAGAAACTCTAATTGCGGGCACTGCTTCCGGTGGTAGTAATTGTAGAGAAGTGCAACCGCATGCATCTGCAATTCCAGAGAAAAAAAAATAATTGCAATTGCTAGAATGTTATATAACTCCTCAATAACAGAACTCTTCAAATGAACTTGATATATATTTAAAAAACTACAGAGTGAGGCTATGGTGCTATGCATAGCACGGATGGCTAGTGTACTACGGCTCAATATGGTACTTTTTAAAATCTTAACGGTCGATGTGATAACCATATGAATATGTACTTGCAAACTAAATTTTATATTTTTTCGAATTTTTTTACTATTTTTTCAGATAGGTAGAATTTGATGGTCCAGAATTTTTAAAAAACACTGATTTTTCTACCTATCTGAAAAAATAGTAAAAAAATTCGAAAAAATATAAAATTTAGTTTGCAAGTACATATTCATATGGATATCACATTGAACGGTCGGATCGACCGTTAGGATTTTAAAAAGTACCATATTGAGCCGTAGTACACTAGCCATTGGTGCTATGCATAGCACCATAGCCTCACTCAAAACTACATCTGGAATTCTGATCACCTCCAATGAATCAAGTTTCCGGATCTCTGTGGCCATATGGAGGTCACACAGTTGTTGTTACATGTGATCAGAATTCCAGGCATGGTTTTGAGGGATTTTACCAGGCATACAACCCTTTTCAAGTATGCATTAATCCATAATAGATAAGAGAAGAAATTTTCTCTGACAACTGGTGTAAAATTGGAAAAGACACAGAAAGATAACTCAATTGAAGCCACAGAAAAGACACAGAAACATAAACCTTTCAAAACAGAGATTTATAAGTTCTTTTTTTCAGTTTCTTTTGTTGTTGTTTTGTATTAAGGTGAATATCTTCAAATCAAATAAAACATGGCTTTTCTACAGTTTATAGCTTCAATTCCCCTAAAGAATTTTAAACAAAAACAAAACAGCAGCTGTAAGATTTTAAATAAAGTCATTTTTTTTTTATAATTCCTTGTAAAACCTCACAGCCTTTTTTGAAAAAATGGTACCAACTTTTTACTTGACAACACAAGTTTTCTATGAAAGACGAGAAAAAGAACCAAAAAGAAAAAAAGAATCTCAACTTTTTAATTGAATTTGATGAAATAGAACAAAGTTCGACTCGTACCTTGAGCCAGAAGAAAAATTTACAAAAAATGAAATGAGAAAAGATCGGTTCATTAAAAAACAAGCTCTACTCGATCGTACTTGTTTGGCGACAGCTTCTTGCTGAGAAATGGAAGGTTTATGTTTATGATCCATTTTATGGGGAGGAGAGGTTGAACGAGCTCCGCATGAGAGCAGCCATGGCGTCTTCCATCGCAACCATTTTTTTATGTACTATTAATTCATTGAAAGAGGAGAGAGGGGAAGAGGAGGCGGCAGGGAATGTAAAGAAAAAAAGGCATTAATGGAAGGATATAAATCAGATCAGCTGAGAGAGTTCATATATACACTTCAGTTATTTGAAAATCAATCACCTGAGGTAACAGAAATTTTGTGTTTATATCTGGACTGTCTGATCTACTACGGCACGAATATTAAAGTACCAGTGCATTCCACCTCGCACTGGATTGAGCTTTATTCTGATCGGACGGTCGGAATATAAACACAAATATTCTGTTACCTCAGAGAATTCGGACTCAGCTTTTTATGGTTCCCAATTTCGGAAAGAGCTGAAGTAAATTTGCAATGAGGTACCTCAGTATCTGCTAAATTTAATTTCGTGATGAGAATTACTGGTAAAATAAACTGAGTGAGGCTATGTACTCGGTAGTGTACTATGGCTCAATATGGTACTTTTTAAATTCTAACGGTCGATCCGAACCGTTCAACGTGATATCCATACGAATATGTATTTGCAAACTAAATTTTATATTTTTTCCAATTTTTTTACTATTTTTTTAGATAGGTAGAATTTTGATGGTCCAGAATTTGTATAAAACACTGAAAATTCTACCTATCTAAAAAAATAGTAAAAAATTCGAAAAATATAAAATTTAGTTTGCAAGTACATATTAGTATGATATCACATTGAACGGTCGGATCGACTGTTAGGATTTTAAAAAGTACCATATTGAGCCATAGTACACTAGCCGAAGTACCATAGCCTCACTCAATAAACTTTGTATTTGAACGAAAAAGTTGATTTTGGGCCAATAATTACTGGTAAAATAAACCTTTTCTATCAAAAATCACTATAAAATCTCGTAGTTTAAACATCTTTTAGTAATTTCTATAGAATTTAATTGTTAAAATAATTCTTAAGTATATTAAATATTTTTTAATAACCTTTTGGTTTTTCTTTTTACATTATTTATGGAACTCTAACATCATCTTTGTATCATTATAACATTTTCTGAATGGCTTAACATTATTAACTAAATGTACTACTTGTGCATCCTTAAATAAGTCACAAAATTTAAAAAAAAATTAAAATTTAAAAAATTATGTCTATTATACAAATTTAGATCATCAATTGTATACAAATTTGCTTAACTTTAATATCATTCTCATATTACATTTTAGTTTTTATTCCCATCCAGAGTGTCAGCTGTAATAAATAATTTTAACAGGGGAAATATTGAAAAGTTACAGATGGGAATCGGAAAAGGCGCGAAGATGGTGTGAGACTTCATTCAATGTGTCAGTTTCCGTAAGCAGAGAGATTTCCATTTCCGTTTTAGATTGGCATTTCAGATAAACCTGGTCTACGTATACCATTGTTGAAATCCCGGGTCCTGCGCTCCTAAATCTTTTGTTGTTTACTGGGAACAAAGAATCTCCATTGTCTGTTACGTATATTGCGCGGCGATATATGTAATGGGTTCTCTGAGACTCTGAGTAATCTATGTTTAGTGCACACAGACAGCCTCTTTAGAAGCAATGAAACAGAGAATCTGAGCAATTTTTGAACCTGTTCATTACGAACTGGAGATATCCATTTTTAATACCCATTAATTATGAGTTATAGACTAGTAGCCTTCTAGCCAACCTACTACTGATTTTTTTTAATACTCACAACGTGACGAGGTAAATATTCTTCTTTTACCAAAACAAAAATTAATTTGATTTTTTTTTTCGAAACTAGATATAACAAAAAAAAAATCGTAGATCGTGGTTTTTTTCAAAATCAATATGGAAATTCTTTTTAATTTTCGTTTGATTTGGCTCGACTAACTATTAGCGAGTTCAAATATGATCTAGCTCGATTTTTTCTCAACTCAATTGTGAGAAACTGACATGGCCGAGTTCAATTTCCGTGTATATATAAACATGTGCAACGCTAGTACAATAAATACAATAATGAAACTGGTGACAATAGAGAAAGAATTGGGGGAAAATTTTCTTCATTTTTTTTTCAGAAATAATTGTAAAGTATTTTGCTTTGTATTTGGAAATAGAGATATATAAATTGATTTTTTTATATTTTACTGATCAAGCTCCGGCATGTCAATAGTTGTGATAAAATTATATCATAATCAATGTTTAAAAAATGTGACAAACTCTAGAATAATATTATTTTAAAAAAAACGCATAATTAATCAACACTCTTAATTGCTCAGTTGAACACATTGGAAACAAATAGAAAAACCAAAGCATGAAGATTCTACAGGATAGGATAGGATAGGATAATCTCGGTCCAACCAAAATCATTCCAACCCATATGTAGATTTGTTTTGAGATTCGTGTCTAATTAAAATGGCCGCCGATTCAGATCTCATTCTACACGGTCAGGTATTGCACCGAGCTTGAATTCATGATATGACCTACCGAAATTTTTATTAATATCCAAAATTAATAAACTAATTTCAAAATCTACCACCCAGAGGAATTTCAAAATCTGTCCAACCCGAAAATTAAATTTCCGGTTTTCGAATTCCAGAACCAAGAAATGAATTTCTAATTTTGGTTTTGGAATTACAAAACCGGAAATTATATTTCCGGTTCTATGTTTTTTTAAACAAAATTTCCGGAAATTAATTTCCGGTTCTATATTTTTTTTAAACAGAAAATGTTATATTTATTTATTTTTTGTATTGAAATATTAGAAATATTTTTTATATTTTTAAAAAATAAATGGAATACTGTAAATTTGATGTCTCTGAAGCAATATCTAATCGGATAATTTGATGTCTTTAAAGCAATATCTGAAAAAAAAAAAGGGGGGGGGGAAGGGAATCCAAATTGATATATTTTGTCAATTGAAACACAAATGGAATGATTGACATGACATGATTTAAAATATCTTTGTTGACACAGTGATATATCTGTGAAGGATGGAGACTTGAGGAGTACTCTTTGCATTTAAAACAACAACCGTAAAAAAGCTCCTCTTAGTACAGATTTTTTTTTATAAACCATAATTAAAAAAAAAAAATAGCAAAACAACGTAATAACTTAGGTTTTTACAAAAAATCATAAGAACCGAGATGTCAATTCGTCTCTATTTTTTTTTTCCTAGAACCGAATTGGCATTTTGGTCCCCCCCGTTTTCACACTTTTTCCGCAGAACCCGTGTTGCCTTTGGTGTAACACCATGAGACCGAGATCCCAATTCGGTCCAGGATTTTTTCTGTAGGGACTGAATTGGCATTTCGGTCCTACTATTTTTTTTTCGAGTTTGCTTATATAAACCTTTCTTCTCATTGCAGCTGAAACCAATAACCATAAGACAGAGAGGTTTGAGCCAAATTTTTTCTTCTTTCTTCCAGTTGAAAACGTCCAAAGTTTTTGTGTTAAATTTTTTGTTATCTACAGATCGGCTCCTGCATTGTGTTTTTAGCTTTCGCCTGAAGAACGTAGTAAGTTTTGTTTTTCAATTACGATCACATTTTGGTTGTAAAATTAAAAATGATATCGAAGGTTGATTGTGAAATTTTTTGTTCAGGGAATGTTTGAAATATTAATAAATGTGTACCTCATACGCGCAATTTCTGACGCACCGACCTGCACATTTCCTGTTACTAACTCAACCAGTCTTGATGAGCTAAAAAGACATATATATGTTGGCATTCGTTTGCTCCCTGGCCAGTTCGATCTGACAATCAGGGCACGTTTGAACACGGCACCACCTGGCTCAACAGAAAAATACCAGTTATTTAACATAGACCATGAAATGATATGGCATATGGTGCTTTGACATGCCACTCCGGTACTGAATTTTAAACTTCTTGAATTAGTGGTTGAGTCAGTACCAGTTGTTAGTCAGACCAATTATGACCCATACCCGGGTAGTGTACCTGGAAGTAGCAGAGACATACCAGTACATAATTCACCCATATATTGTGATGACCCCCCAAAATACCGGATGATTTGTATAATTATTTTGACCAGCTGAATAATGATACTGACTCAGACACAAACTCTGACCTTGGTGACCGGTTGTCGGGGAAGATGATGGCCGAAATTGAGGATGAGATTAGGATGCAAGATGTAATGAAGGAGTGGCAAACGTCTATTCCCTTTATTAATCGGGGATTCCATCATTCTTGTCTGGCATTTAATGACGATGTGCCGATGCCGTACAAGGATGAAGCATTTTTGGTTATTCACCAAGAATCGACAGTCTATTTTCAGTGGGACAAATGTTTCAATCCAAAGCAGAACTTAAAAAGAAGTTGGGTGGATTTGCCATGGATAATAACTTAGAATTACAACAAACATAGAGCAATCGTAGTGCCTATGTGGTAATATATAGAGCGGAGGGGTGTCCATGGCGATTATACGCAAAAACTACTAAGACGGGCAATTGGATAATTGCAACAAACCCATACGAGCACAATTGTTACAGTATTGCTTGTACAATATACAGTCGTTAGATGACTGCCAAGATGATTGCATATATAATCAAACCTGGTCTTATGGTGGACCTGGAGATGTCAATAAAAGCATGTCGGGTTGCAGTTAAAGGTACGCACAAAATGGTAGAGCCTTCCTATAACAAGATTTGGAGAGGAGGGAGCTGGCTATTGCTGATTTATTTGGTTCTTGGGAGAAATCATATAAACTGCTACATTCTCTGCTCGATACAATCCAGAGATCTAACCCAGGCACAAAATATAAAATTGAGCATGAACCATCTACTAGTATAGGCACCCATATTCACCCGTGTGGCATGGGCTTTCGGTCCATGCATTCAGGCCTGGCCAATTATTCGGTCCATGCATCCATATTTACAGCACCTCCCCAATTGTAGTCTTCATCTCGAGATCCCAAATTCTCTAAGAACTGTAAGTACATTATCGGGACAGAACTTGAATTCGCATCAGAAAACATTACAGACCCGAACAAGTCCATGCAATATGCTCGTGTGTATCGGTCGATTGTCTCCTATTTAGTGAATTGTGTCAATTCCATACCAAAGTTGTCCTTCAACAATTTAAGACGCATATGGTATTTTGATTTTCTTATTTTCTCATTGGGTTCGCCTTTGTGCACCACCTTTGTATAAAAAAATTCCTCCCCACCATCTTCGTAACCATCATACACTTCATGTCCTAGGCAGTCTTCGATCAATTGTGACCAATTATCATCGGTATGTCCGGAAATGACCCTCCCTGTAAACATAGATGTTAGATAAACATATATTTGCATTAAATCTAAATTAATAACAAAAGTGTAAATTAATAACAAAAAATATTTTACCAGTCACAAGTAAGCCCCACAGACAGCTGACATCTTCCAATGTCACTGTGCACTCCTCCATCGGAAGATGAAAAGTATTCGTCTCGGGCCTCCATCTCTCAACGA
>JAJGRX010000043.1:0-23347 GCA_025461125.1 Carex kokanica
ACAAGTAGCTAATACGGCCTACGTACCCTCAATGACCTGTTGGGTTGGGTTTGGTTAATAAAGGCTTCCAGCTATAACAATATAATTTAGTGGCACTGGCTAACCCTCAATGGCCTACTTTAATGAAAATGTTACAACCAAAATTAATAAATGCATAATTAATGATTACATATGTTTAGATATGTCAAAATTTCAGATCGGGATTTTTTTTTTTTTGGATAGATAAGATTCGATCGGTCATGATTGCTTCTGACATAGTGCATTTTTAATTTAATGGTTGTAATATCAGTCAGACCATTATTATATATATATAGAGTGGCTAATATCAAAATGTTTGTTCCTAAGCCCTCGTGCAACTAAGTCGTTTTTGAATTTTTAAAGTCCAAACGGTCGATCCAAACCGTTAGATGTTCAATCCATATTAAAATCTGCTTGGAGACCAAATTTTACATTTTTTTGAATTTTTTTTACTATTTATTAAGCCACTTTGAAAATTGCTGATCCTAATGAACAGTAAAAACAGTGCAACCAAATTCTGAACTATGTGATCAGCAATTTTCAAAGTGGCTTAATAAATAGTAAAAAAAATTCAAAAAATGTAAAATTTGGTTTCCAAGCAGATTTTAATATTGAGATCACATCTAGCGGTTTGAATTGACCGTTTGAACTTTAAAAATCCGAAAACGACTTGGTTGCACGAGGGCTTAGGAACAAACGTTTTGATATTAGCCACTCTCTCTATATATATATATTGAAACACTTTATTATTAATGAATATTGTTGGTTTCATATATCAAACTCAAAATTTGAGATATCTCAGAACCACTTCACTCTTCACAGAATCAAATGTTAGATTTCAACGAATTCATATCGCCTGAGGTAACATATTATTTCTTTAGATCCAGAACGTTCAATAAAAATCCGGACAAATATATTAATGGGATCCCATTCATTTCACCTCGGGTCTTGTTAGTCCAGATTCTGATCAGACAGTGCGGATCTAATTAGAAATAAATATTTTTTTGCCTCAGACGATATAAACTTGACCCATTTGTTCAGTCAATTATTGTCGGCCTTGCGATGAATCGTCCTAATACATACTTGTCTTATAATTATATACAACTGATTTACTAAAAATAAAAAAATATATGGACTTGATTTAGTAAAATTTAAGTTTTTAGTTACAAAACTAACTGATTTAGTAAAATATATGAGGCAGTACATTTTCTCATGAATCATAAATTTACCAGACAATTTGTTCGAAAATAGTAGTGGCTGGGTTTGATAATTGATCAAACATATTTCATAATTTCGGCAAAGGTTCAAGTTGAAATCAACAGTGGTCAAGAAAGAACAAAACTGGAAAACACTTGTTGACTAAAAATATATGAAATTGAACCATATTGCAAAGTGTAATCAACTTAAATCAAAAATTAAAATCAAAACTAAATGTTTTTTTTTTTAATGAAAACAAATATACAGCACATACCAATTGTATACTTTTCGCGCAAGAGTTGTTTTTCCGAGCCCACCAATTCCCCAAATAGAAACGACGGAACGTCTCTTAATAGTCTCATCCAGCAACCCTTTGACAACATAATCTTGGCCCTCCTTGAACCCGACAATATCAGGATCAATGTCCGGCAGCACAAGTGGTCTAACAGGTAGTTTGATCTCTCCACCGTCCTCGCCCAGACTATTGATTCCATACCTTGTTGAAATTAATAGTTTAGTTAGAAGTAATAAACATAATTAATTGGTTAATTAGTCAAATAATTAGAGTGAATGTATTTGAAAATTTATACATAAACTAAATGTTTAGATTTTCTAGAGTTAAAAAATATCAATGTAGTGTGAAATTTTTTATCACCCTTATTTTCCTTCCTCTTTCTCTCTTCCATTAAGTATACAAAACAAAATACGCTAAATCAAAATCAACATAGATCGTGAAGAGACCAACATACCTGAGTCTGCTAGTCTCCATCTCATCCATCCTTTTCTGGATCTGATTTATCTCATGAACAAGTTTGTGTACAGCCGTTAGTTTTTTTGTTATCTTCATCTTCCTTTTCATGGATTCCATGATGCCAGTGGGTGTTTGCGGTTTTGGAGGGACCTCCGAGAGAAAGGTGTCAATGACATCTTCTATTAAATATGCTACATCTCTCACCTCCTTCACCCAATACTTCTGTTTGTCATCTGTTATTTGTTTCTTGTCAGCATCCTTTAGAAAAACCTGAATCCGGCCGAGTTCACGGCACACTGTCTCCACTTGCTCATCGATGCTGTATAGGAGTAAAACCTCTTTAACTCCAACATCAGTGAGCTTGGTCAGCAAAACCTTTACAATGCTCTCAGCCATCTCTCTTCTGTATTCTACCTGGCAGCTGAAACTAGTGAGAAACCAAAAATGTTTGTGTACAATTATGAGAAAGGCGTGATAAAAGGAAAAGATGAATATAATTGCCTCAACTTGCCGCTGGTTGATGCAATATATTTTGGGTAAGTAAAGCATTAATTGTTTATAATTTATTAGTTTTCAATCAATATGTGAACGTGATAGCTAAGGCGTGTCTTGGAATTGTACACAGTGAAGTTAGTCAATATAGCGTGTCTTGGAATTGTCAGTATTAATTCGTAATTTCTCCTATTTCATAATAAAAGCATAAGTGAATGCCTGATTGGTTTCTCCAGTGCTTGTTAATTCGGAGAAAATAAAGAAAATGAGCAGAAGAGATAGGAAGCAAGCTCGATACTAAAGATGCATCGGCTTATTTATCTTCCATCTCAAAATTTTCAATTTTAATTTCTTTCCGCCTCCTTTTGTTCTCAAATTAATATACGCGGTTAGTAATTGCTTTCATATTTTTCCTAAGAGGGTGCTAAGATTGGTCCGAGGAGAACTTTTACAAAACATATACTTTTTTTAGTAAAAATTAAAATAAAATATCCTTCTTTCTAATTTTTTTTTGTAACAAAATGTTCTTATTACAAGTCCTTCAACTTAATTTTTACCTCTTCATTCCTTTCTCTTTTCACATGCATCCCATCACATGCATCCACATCTTTTCCTGCCCATCACATGCCCATCACATGCATCACATGCATCCACATCTTTTCCTAACCATCACATGCCCATCACATGCATCCACATTGGAAATTTTGTAATTGGTTCATGTTCCAATGTGAGATATATTAAATTGCATTGCCTGGAATTTTTGAAAAAAAATACTAATTTTTAAAGTTCGTTTTATGGTGATAGATAACTAGAAAAGTCATATTTAATAATATGAAAAAAAAAAAAGTATGAATATTGAGCTTGAAGATTTCTAAATATAATATAATATTGATTCAGTTCTAAAAATATAATTATCAGTTTCACATTTCGATGAAAATCAGGTAGCGCCTAGAGTAGGGTGAATGAGAGCTTTTAAAGCTTTTTCGATTTAACACAGATTATATCATGACTACCAATTTTATGGATATGGCAGCAGAATAAATATGAGGCAGTGAGATAAATAGGTAAAGTAGGAGGGTAAAGAACACAATATTTTCCATAGTCAAGAGTTAAAAAGAGACAAGATACATGGGCCTTTTAGGTATTTTAGGTTTTGAGAAAACATATTTTGTACGTTAAGTATTTTACGTTTTGATATCAAAATATGGAGATTTTGGGTTTATAAATTTTATAAAATTAATTATTTTTTTCTGGATTTTATGGAATTTATTTGCATTTATTCGGAGTTCTCCAAGGCTGTAAGGGTGTTTTTGTAATTTCTAACTTCCCAGGGATCTTTGGGTAAATTTGTGAGATTCCTTTAGGTCCTGTTCGGCAGACTATTGGGCATAAGAATGGACACATGATTTGAACTGATTTTTACTGTTCACGTGGGAAAAAAAAAATTCACTCTGAGTGAATTTTTTTTCCCACGTGAACAGTAAATGGCCGAACAGGCCCTTAATGGTTTATGAACTTGTTGCGGGATTCTTGGTAATTTTCCAGCTCCCAAGGACTTCACTGTGAATATTTTAAATTCATGAGGGCTTATGTAAGAACTTGTAGGGGTTGTACTTCAATTGTTTGGAACTTGTGGGTTTTCCTGCATTTTTTCCAACCAGACTGGCAGCCTTCTCTTGAAATTTGTTGAGATTGATGCGGGTACATCAAGAATTCACATCCTCCCCGGGACCGTAATAGGGAATCTTTTACAATTACTGGATCTGGACCGTTCTTTTTAACTTGGCCAGAATCTCAAAGCTCAATAATGCTGCCTCGTGTGCTAGCCCAATAATACTGCCCCCAACAGTAATGGAGAGAATACTTGTCCGATACATCAAGACCGTGAAGACCATATTGGGTTCTAGAGTTTAGATCCGATAATTCCTTTTGGCAGATCGATAGAACCCATTAAACGATTGAAAGTGGCTTAAGCAAGTTTCTCATCGAGCTTGTCTGATCGTTTTTGGCAGACATCGTCGTTTTTGCATCCCTTTAATTTTCACTAACAACATTTGACAGGTTTAACCTCCAAATTTGTCAAAATATCTAATTTACAAAAACAAATTAATAAACTATGCACATAAAGTTAATTAATGTTGTTGACAAAGAAGACAAGATAAAGATGTTTTGCTCATAGACTGTCGTTTTATGGATTTTTTATTGGCAACTAATAATTTGTTATACATCTTCTTAAATTTTAACAAGATTATGGAAAAAACATCAAAAGTCAACAAGACATGCCAATATTGTAGATTGAAAATCATATTAATTATTATAGTAACTAATAATTTAGACAATAAATTAATTGTTTATATGGACATCACATTTTCAAAGAAAAAAAAACACTGTAGCAACTACTCAGATTCTAGGTGGTTCTATTGCTACATACCTACAGTAGAACCACTTAGAATCTTGGCGGTTGGGTCATTTTTCAAAATAAAAAAACATTTAGGGTATTTGTGGATTTTTTTTCTTTCATTTACTAGTTTTTCAAACATCAGGACCGAAGTCATCTTAGGAATTGGGCAAGAGATATTAATAATTAATGTAGTTGCTGTAAGAGACACGTGGTAAGTTAGGTTAGGTCCAGAGCGGAGTATTTAAAGAGAAAAGAAACAAATGATCAGAGGGAAGATAGCAGCATAAATATTTTACTTTTCTTATTTTTTTATATAGAGGTGATAAAGTTTGTTTTTTTTTCTATCCGTTCTCCTTCTGATTTTGATGTTTTGAAACAAGTAAGCCTCTATCCTTACTCTCGTGTAACTCTTTCTGAAGCACGACCTCAGAGAGAGACGAAGGAGAGTTGCAAGCTGAGATGATGTCTAATTCTGAGAGAATTCCTTTAGATCCCAAATTACATGAAGCAGCAAAGAAAGGCGACATTCATCTCTTAGATGAGCTTCTCAGACCCAAACTAGTAGAGAATTATCCTCAACGAGGTGAAATAGTCATCCCTGTTGCAGTGGAAGCTGTGGCTCCTCTTCAGCGCAGCAAATCTGAAGCTAGTTGCCTCTTAGGAGTTACCCATGGTGGAAGTACAGCACTACATATCGCCGCTTGCTTTGGCCACCTTGAGGTGGCAACAGCGATTTGTAATGAAAATGTATCCCTTTTGATGAAGGACAATGCCAAGTTGGAGACATCCCTGCATTCTGCCGCCAAAGCTGGGAGGTCCAACATAGTCGCCCACTTCATCCAACTCGCCAATTCGGAGGCTAACAACATCGACCTGGGCAAAATGTTGACAAAGAGGAACAGAGATGGAGAGACTGCCTTATATCAGGCGGTTCTCTACAACCATTTAGCTGTTGTGAAGGAGTTACTGCATGCAGTTGAGGACCAATGTGTTTCTCAATTGCTGAGCATCCCCAACAACGAAAATATATCTCCACTGTACATGGCAATAATGAATGGTCAACTTGCTATTGTTACTTCGTTGATTAGATCGTTACCTGAGAATGTGTCACGAGGAGCATATGCAGGACCGGATGGACAGACAGCTCTACATGCTGCGGCTCTAAAGACTGGAGGTAAAAACTAGATGCCAATCCTATTTGATCATTTAAGCTCAACTAATTAAGTTGTAAAATATTGTGTACATATGCTTGCCTAAACAAACAGGGCATAATCAAACTGCGAATATCTAATAAGTTTATTAATTTGAATTCATTAAAGCTTTATTATATATAATTGTTCAGATTTACATTGTACAAAGCAATTGCTTTTTATACGTTTCCTAAGCTAATTTAGCCATTTGTGTACTGGACACAAAAATTGCAATACTACACAATGGCATCTTTGTTTTTATGGTATGCATCAGGAGAGAAAGAAGAAAGCAGTAGGGTCTAATCCGCAATTTTTACACGAGGTGTTATGCTAAGTACCACCCATTGATGCATCTCCCACTGTGTTTACAAATGCTATGTATCTCCAACCATATCTTTATGCAATTACGGGTATTAATTTGTTGACACCTGGTAACACCAGAATATAGAGATGTGCAAATATCAGTGAGGCGAACCACTAACAATTAGCCTCGCTATGTGGGGTTATGACAAGAAATAAATAACTACAATTAGCCACTAAAAAAATCACATGTACTTTAACAGGTTTCGTTCAGAAGGTACTTGACTGGAAACTAGAATTAGCAAAGTCCACTGACAATTCAGGCAGCACACCTCTCCACTATGCAGCATCATCTGGTAATCTAGAAGCAGTAAGGACGATACTGCAGAATAATATAACTTGTGCATACATGGCCGACTCCTCTGGATTATATCCTGTGCACCTTGCAGTAAAGATGGGTTTTGATGAAGTAGTCACCGAGTTCTTCGACCTATGTCCTGACATGGACGAGTTACTTGATAAAAATGGCAGAAACTTTGTTCATCTTGCAGTGGAAGCACAAACAGAGTGCATTGTGCGGTGGATCTGTAGAAAAACTGAACTTGCAGAAGCAATGACTGCCCAGGATAACAACGGAGACACTGCTATGCATCTGGCTGTAAAAGTCAAACACATAAATATCTTTGCTCGTCTTCTGGGGACCAAAAAGGCACACTTATGTGTGACAAACAAGGATGGGTTGACACCTCGTGATCTTGCCATATCCGAGATGACAGTTGGCTTCTCACATTGGCAGGTTACCCACGTCATCGATCTGTTTCTAATTGTTTCTTACTATCTGATTACCAGCCTTTAATATGCTTGTTCTACGTAACCATATTATTACAACAACATACATTTCAACTTGACAAAAACTGAAAATTCATAGTGATAAGTTTCTTATCACACATGTTTGGAAATTAAGGAACACAAAGTAATTAAAGAATGTAGTTCTCTGGTATTCCCTAGGATGAACTCTGATGATTCACACCAGGCTTGTTCTCTTGATATTTAATTATTGAATTTCCAAATTGAAAAGGTTAATGCAACTAACAAAAAAAAAAAATTCCAAGTAATAATTGTCATTTCAATGTACGTAATTATCCAAAATTAGTCCGTATTTTAATACATATTAGTTTCTTTTTTTTTTTCTTTTGCAGAACGCAAACCTCATGATGATCCGAACTCTGGGTCTGATCAGATGTTGCCATGGTATAAATAGGAGGGATCATTTTGTATCAGAATATCTTCTGCAATTTGACCAAAAGGAAGAGAAAATAGTAGAGAACATTGAGAACATGGCCAAAAACATGGCCATTGGTACCGTGCTAATCGCTTCAGCAGCATTTGCAGCAGCATTCACTGTATCTGGCTCATATAAAGCTGATATTCTTGCCGGACACAAGTCCCCTGGGTTGAGTTTAGCTTTCAAGTCCTTCATTCTCATGGTAGTTTATGCATTTGTTTGCTCCATAACAGCCACGTGCTTACTTATCGAAGCTGCCATGACCATTTTAGATCCCATATACCGAGGGAAGTACATCATGATGTCTTCAACATTGATCCAGATGGCAACAAAGGGTTTTGTGGTTTCATTTGCAATAGGAGTATATGTCGTACTGACACCAGTGTCCAAGTGGCTCGCATGCCTAGTCTGTCTCACCGGTGCAGTTGTGCCTGTTTTACTCCAACCATACCTGTGTCCAAATTTTTTGGTCATAAGGGCGCTAATCAGATATTTAGGATGGAGAGGATTTTTGTTTGGATGTCTAAATGCTTTTTGGGGTAACATTTTGTTTGGCATCTTTGTTCTCTTCGTTTTGCTAGGTAGTCTTGTGCCTAGTCACAGTGCTTTTCCAGAAATTTTAGTGTTCGCTTATGGCACTGCAATAATACTCGTCTCTGTCTTTCGATTCTTTCCAATAGGGCGGAGGCTTGTTTTTGGTTCTGGTAAAGGGTTTGAAATTTAACGTTATTAGTGCAACTGAGCCAGAACCATGAAATTATCTTTCAAATAAGATATATGTTTAATCCATTTGGGTAAGAAAATTTATACGAAGCGGTTTTAGGTTCCCGTTTGTTCTTACTACAGGGTTATCATTTAGAATTGTGGGATATTGCTGTAGGATTTAATATATCGAGTAGCCTTTAAATATAACTATTTGTCTACTACTAAATTACCACGAATTTTAGGTTAATGTTTTTTCTTTTAAATTTGATTTCTCATTCTTTAAAACACATTTTCATTTCGAGATATATAATAACACTATTCATCATGGTTTTCAAACTCAGCCGATTCCGAGTCAACTCGGTATCAATCGTGCCCGATTTGAGTTTCACCCATAGAAGGAAAAATCAGAATCGGAATCAGGATCAGCCCCGTCCGATCCCGATCCGGATCGGAAAAATCGGTTGGGATCGGCCGAATCAGATCGGAAAATCGGACTTTTTTGTCAGAAGCTTGTTTTATACTAAACAAATTGAAAAAATTGATAAAAAAAAATTTAGAAAAATTATTACAATCAAATAATCCACTAATACAATATAATACAAGCATTAACAACTAAAAACATACTCTTTCAATCAAATTTGCTACAAATTTGTGAATTAGAATTGATATATATATAAATTAGTTGTGATATTTAACAATAAAATTTGAATGTTGTAGTGGTAACTATCCAAGACCCACAGTTAAAGGTCACGGGATCGATTCCCGCTTGATCCAAAAATATTTATGCTTCTTTATTAATATGCGTTTCGGCCGAAATTTGACTGGAATGGGCTGAAATATGGCCAAAACGGGCCGAAATCTCCACTACCCGCGTAAATTGGCCTGGAATCGGATCGGCACCGTCCGATCCCGCTCCGGGACGGCCAATTTTACCTTCTATGGTTTCACCCGAGTCTCGCGCCCATGCGAGATTTTCAGCAAAACTCGCTTGAACAGTGTTTGATTTGGCCGAGTTGATTAACAGCTCTATTGATTTTTCTACTCCATAATCTTTCACCAACGGATCTCTACTGCATAAGAGTAGAAACACCCATAATGAATTCACAAAGCAAGTAAGCACGAAGCAATAGGCATCTCACAACAACTCAGAATAAACTAAGCGTTAAAAATAATAGCAAATCAGTTGCAGGGGAATCCAGGCAATGATTGATCGAAGGATCCTGATGTGACTTGAGGCATCAGAAAAATTGATATATTTTTTTTTTTTTGAGGTTAGTGACTTTCAGAAAAATTGATTGTATGCTAATTTTTTGAGGAAGGGAGACAACGGGATGGAGAGAAATTGAGCAATGCTCTTACTTCCAATTTTTTAAAATTGCAAAATTAATTCATGACTGTTCGTTATTGAGGTTCATAATCCGAAATACAAACATATCTTCTGTTTTGAGATTTAATTTCCCATTGAATGTACCTAAAACCAAGCAAATGCAGCTTTTTTCAGAAAGTTGCTCCACAACGTCTTCAAGGCCCAAGAAATTGGGAGGATTTAGTTTGCACATTGAACATGGCCCTCTTGATCTGAAAATTCATCTAGTGAACTGGGATTTAGTTTGCACACCCAAGAAATTGGGAGGATTGGGTGTACTTGATCTAAAAACATTGAACATGGCCCTCTTATCAAAATGGTTTATTTCCAATCTTTCAGGTACTGTATGTTGGGTTATGGGAGAATTAACAGCAGTAAAAGAACACAAGTTTGCTGCTAATTGATAGAGGAATAGATCATAACAGTGAAAAAAAATAAACTGTGCTGCTGTGTCAGTATTTTTCAGAGAGAGATTTTTCAGAATAGAAGCAAAATCTATTTCATACGCATACTAAAATTACATAGTTCTACAGAATTTATAAAGTACAACAATTATCTAAAAATAACTACCCACTAATAACTACCCACTACAGAACATGTACTACTAAAAATAATAACTATACTAAAATAACTTGCAGCACTCATAGCAGTTTTACACGTTAGAAAACTACTTTCTAACCAACTTAATTTCTGCAGATTTTCTAGAACCAATTCTGAATTAATTCTCAACACTCCCCCTTGTTTCAAAATTGGTTACTCCAAGTTTCTTCCGCAAATTTTCAAATGTGCTTAGTGCCAACGCCTTGGTTAGAATATCTGCCTTTTGATTTTCTGAAGTAACAAACTTGAGCTCAACTATCTTCTCTGCCACTAGATCTCTGATGAAATGAACTCGAATGTCGATATGCTTTGACCTTCCATGGAACACTGGGTTCTTTGTCATTGCTATGGCTGATTGATTGTCGCAGAAAATCTGTGTAGGTTGCAGCTGCACCTGTCCAACATCTTCAAGAATTCTTCTAAGCCAAACTGCTTGACAAGCTGCTGAATTGACTGCAACATACTCAGCTTCTGAAGAGGATAATGCCACTGTTGCCTGCTTCTTCGAACTCCAACTAATCAGACTGAATCCAAATGAGAACATGTAACCTGAGGTGCTTCTTCTGTCTTCTGCACATCCAGCCCAGTCACTGTCGCTGTAACCAATCAAGTTAATTGCATTTGTGCTGCCATACCATAGCCCATAATCGGTTGTGCCAGAGATATACTTCAACACTCTTTTTGCTGCACCAAAATGATGTTTGGTTGGATTCTGCATGTGTCTAGAGATCACTCCTACTGCGTATGAGATGTCAGGCCTTGTGTGTGTCAGATAAATCAAACCTCCAACCAAACTTCTAAACCTTGTTGCATCAGCAGCTCCTGTACCATCATCTTTCACCAACTTCTCATTGACATTTATGGGTGTTGATGCAACCTTGCAATTATGCATTCCAAACTTCTTAACTAAATCTCTAGCATACTTCCTTTGCGTTACAAATATGCTACCACTTTCCTGCTCTACTTCCAACCCGAGAAAGTAGTGTAACAAACCCAAATCTGACATTTCAAACTGCTGCTTCATGCTACTTCTAAATTGTCGACCCAGCAGTTCTTCATTAGTGCCCATGTAAATCATATCATCAAATACAAACATACAACTAACAACTCACCTTTTCCTTGCCTTTTGATGTACAGATTAGGCTCACTTTTGCTTTTCTGAAATCCAGAATTTAAGAAGTATGCATCAATCTTACTATACCAGGCTCTAGGTGCCTGTTTCAGCCCATACAGCGCCTTTATCAGCTTAATTGTACACCCATTGTTCTCTGCCCTTCACTTCAAAACCTTCAGGTTGCTCAACATACACTTCTTCTAATAGTTTTCCATTGAGAAAAGCTGATTTAACATCAAACTGGTAGATTGGCTTCTTCAATTGAGCTGCTAACGCCAACAATAACCTTACTGTCTCAAATCGGGCCGCAGGAGAGAAAGTTTCTTCGTAGTCTACACCATATTTATGAGCATAAACCTTGACTACTAATGTTGCTTTGTACTTTTGCACACTTCCATCTGCACCAAATTTTGTTTTGAACACCCATTTTACCCCTATTGCATGCTTGCCTTCAGGAAGTTTCACCAACTGCCATGTATTATTCTTCTCAATTGCTGCTAGTTCTTCTTGCATTGCTTGACACCATTCTTCATTTTCTGCTGCTTCTTCATAAGTTGTGGGGTCTGCAACAAAAAGTACTTGTGTAATTTCATACAATTCTTGCAAAGATTTCAATTTTCTTACGGGTGTGTCAGAACCAAAATTACGCTTGATGTAAACTCTGACTATTGGTGTATTTGTGTCAGGGTTTTGGACTATGTTAGGTCTGTTTGTTGTGCTATTGCTTGTAGGTGTTGTGCTACCAATTGGGTTGGTTAGTTGTTGCACAGTATCAATGCCTTCTACCCTTCTACATCATCTTCTGCTGGTTTTTGTATCATCTTCTACATTATCTGCTGCTAGTTCTACAATCTCTACTCCTTGTACTGTTTCTTTCCACTGCCAACTTGCATTTTCATCAAACAAAAACATTTCTACTCACCACAATTTTACCACTGTTTGGATTGTGCAGTCTATAACCTTTAGACTGTGTGCAGTAACCAATGAATATGCACTTTTCAGATTTTTTTCATCCAGTTTTGTTCTTCTTTGTGAGGGTATTAAGGTATATGCAATACAACCAAACACTTTCAGATGTCCAACTCCAGGTTTTCTCTCAAACCAAGACTCAAAAGGGGTTTTGTTCATCACTGCTTTAGTTGGTGACAAGTTCAACAAATAAACAGCGGTTGCTACTGCTTCAGCCCAGAACTGATTCGGCAAACCTTTACATTTTAGCATACTTCTAGCCAATTCTACCACCATTCTATTTTTTCTCTCTGCAACCCCATTATGTTCAGGCATGTAAGGTGCGGTTAATTCATGGTGTATGCCCTCATTTTCACAATATTTCTTAAATTCTGTAGATTGGAACTCTCCTCCTCTATCTGACCTTAACACCTTCAAACTCTTTTCAGTTTGCTTTTCTACAAAGGCCTTAAACTTCTTAAAATTTTCAAATGTTTCTCCCTTCTTTTGCAAGAATTAAACCCAACTCATTCTACTAAAATCATTGGTAAAAAGGAGAAAATATATGCTGCCACCCAATGATGCAGTTTGCATTGGTCCACATAAGTCTGTATGAACTATTTCGAGAATTTGTGTTGCTCTATTGGACTGGCCTTTGGGAAAGGGTAATTTGACTTGTTTCCCATAGATACACCCTTCACACACACCTATTTGATTAATCTCAGGCAGCCCATAAACCATTTGTTTTAGATTCAATAATTTCAACCCATTGATATTCAAATGCCCATATCTAAGATGTCATAACTCAAATTGGTTTAATTCTTTTATTGTCATTACTCTCTCTCTTACACCTGAAATTTCAAGTGGAAACAACTTGTTAGTTGCCATTCTTACTTCTACTAATAATTGATTTGTGGTTTTATCCTTGATTGCACAACAATTTCCTTCAAACAAGATTGAATACCCACTCCTTCAAACAAGATTGAATACCCACTCTCCATCAATTGCCCGATGCTGAGCAGGTTTTGTGACAACTCTGGAATGAAATAAACATTGTGCAAATATTTCATACCATTGTCATTGGTGTGCACTGCAACTGTGCCCTTGCCTTCCACTTGAATCAGTTTGTCATCACCAAGTTTGACCTTCAATTTGTGGGTTTGATCTAATTCTTCAAACAAATGCTTGTAACCAGTCATGTGATTGGAACAACTACTGTCAAGAAACCATATTGTGCTTGCATCAACTTCACCTTCTGTACTTGCCATGAAAAGCGTCGGTTGCTCTGTGTTCTCTTCAACATAGCTTGCTTGATTCGCCACCAGTTCTACCACGGCCACGGCCACGTCCTCCTCTACCTCGGCCTCTGCCATGACCTATGCCTCGAGAGGACTCTCACTTCGTGTAAAACACCTTTTCATTGCCTTTCTCCTCTGATCTGGACAGCCTCGCTTCATGGGTCTGCAGTGATCCCGTTAGTTCATCAAAGGTATAGGTTGAGAGATCTGTTGACTCTTCAATTGCTGCCACAACATGATCAAATTTTGTTGTTAGGCATCTCAACACCTTGGCCACCACGGTTTGCTCTATGAGGTTGTCTCCATATGCTCGAATTTGGTTGACAACGGTTGTGACTCTTGAAAGAAAAATCTGCACTGATTCTTCTGTATTCATCTGAAGTGTCTCGAAATCTTGACGTAGCCCTTGCAATTTCATGGCAATAACTCGTGAACTTCCTTGAAATGCAGTCTTCAAGGTTGTCCATGCTTCTTTAGCCGAGGTTGCTGCAGCAATCTTGGAGAAGATCGTATCATGCATGGATTGTAGGATAAAAAACAGTGCTCGTGCATCCTTCCTCTGACTTTCTTGCAAATTGGGATCTTGATCAGGGACGCCATTCTCAACTAAATCCCACAAACCATGTGACTTGAATAGGGTTTTCATCTTGATGCTCCAAAATTCGTAATTTTCACCTTTGAATAATGGAATTGCTGGTTGGGTCACATTCACCGTGCTGTTCCCAGTTTCAGCCATCTAATCGTCCAATCAGATCTTGTGGCTCTGATACCGGATTGTTGGGTTATGGGAGAATTAATAGCAGTAAAAGAACACAAGGTTTGTTGCTAATTGATAGAGGAATAGATCATAACAGTGAAAAAAAATAAACTATGCTGCTGTACCAGTATTTTTCAGAGACAAAGATTTTTCAGAATAGAAGCAAAATCTATTGCATACGCATACTAAAATTACATAGTTCTACAAAATTTATAAAGTACAACAATTATCTAAAAATAACTACCCACTACAGAATATGTACTATTAAAAATAATAACTATACTAAAATAACTTGCAGCACTGATAGCAGTTTTACACGTCAGAAAACTGCTTTCTAACCAACTTAATTTCTGCAGATTTTCTAGAACCAATTCTGAGTTAATTCTCAACATGTACACATGGCAGGATATTGAAGAATAAAGATATGCCTCAGAGATTATTCGTCATTGGCATTTTAGGCAACAGATAAGCTAGCCTCTAATTGTATAGATGTCAAGCCATTTTTAGTACCTAGCTTGATCTCAGTAACGGCTAGTAAATCTTTGTAATTAAGACACAATTAGGGTGTAGATTATAGCCATTGTAATTTAGGAAATAGCCCAACGGCTCGTAGAATTTTAGGCTATAAATAGTGATGTATAGACCTTGTCTCTTCTAACTTTAATATGGTATCAAAGCAGGAGTAAATCCTATAAATCAGACAATAAACAACAAGCAACAAGCAATAGCCAAAAGAACCCCAGATTCAAGCAACAAGCAACAAGCAAACTGAGGGTCTAGAGCCAACAAAGCCAAAAAAACTCCATATTCAAGCAACAAGCTAGCAAACAGGGTCTAGAGCCGCCAAAGCCAACAGAACCCCAAATTCAATCAGATTTTCTTCCATATCATTTTATTTTATTTTATTTTCTTGCCTTTTTTTTACCAAAAATCAGCACACACATAAACGAACAACATTTTTTCTTCATTAGAACATACCAGAGAACATTTTACTCAATACCAGCAAAATTTGAAACCCTATATGTTAAAGAACCAATACAAAAATTCAAAACCAGCAAAATCCGAAACCCTGTACCAGATATCTATCATTTATACCAGAAAAACCAATCAGTTAAGATCTAAACTGATACCTGTACCAGTAACCCATTTCAAAAATATAATAATAATAATAATCAGCAACTACATACAAAATTGGGAAAATTGGTTATTTGCCACTCCAAAACCTTCAAATTGTAAAAATGCCATCCCGAAATTTGAAATTGTAAAAATGCCACTCTAAACTTCATTAATTCCTAATTTTATCATTTATACTATATAAAAAAAATTAGGACTAAAATACCCTTCTCTCTCTCTCAAATTTTCGCAACAAGGTCCTGTCAGTTCAAGTTCAGTAACAGTGGCTACACTGGGCTGGTACCGACTGCTACACTGGGCTGGTACCTACTGCTACCAGTAAGCAAGGACTGGTACGGCCAGTGTACCAGTCACGCAAACAAGAGGCAGAAATCCAAGCAACAGGTAGCAAGCAACACAGCACCAAAAACCAGCAAAACAGGACAACACAGCACCGAAAATTTGAGAGAGAGAAGGGTATTTTAGTCCTAAATATATTTTTATAGTATAAATGGCAAAATTAGAAATTAATGAAGTTTAGAGTGGCATTTTTACAATTTCAAATTTTGGTATGGCATTTTTACAATTTGAAGGTTTTGGAGTGGCAAATAACCAATTTTCCCAAAAAAATTTCACTTATCTGAGGGCTCTTAAGCCAAGTTAATAAGCAATTCGGTCTTAGATCTTGACCTCAGTCGAAGATGCCAAGTCTCGACAATATGGTGGCAAGAATCCAACAAGAGGAGTCTAGGCGAGCCCTCACGAACCCTCGATAGTTGGAAACCTCCGAGAACAAAGCTTTCAAGGTAAACAACTCAAAGCTTTCTAGGCTCTAAGCACTAATCGGTGTGACCACTGCAAGCGAGCAGGGCACAACCGACATGGGTATTGGATCCTCCACCCCCATCTCCGACCAACCCGAGAGAAGGGAGAAAGAGAAGGAGGAAACTGGGGTGGTGGTGGCGGTGCAAGAAAGGAAAAATAAGCTTTCGGGTGTTTGAGTAAAAGTGCATAGACAAATCAAGTTGGATTCGAACCAACTCAATCAAGTAGAGCTCCCAACTCCTTCAAATCCTCTATGGCTCAAATTGTGCAGTTGACTCAACTGCTAACTCAGTTAAACAGTTTGTTACAGCAACAAATTTCAGGTTTTGTACACTCTAAAGCTACATTTAATTCCTTCAAAATTGACAACAATTTTAAATATGCAAATCTGTGTCACAATACAAGTAGATGGATTATTGACTCGGGTGCCATTGACCATATGACATGGGGCCAAAATAAATTAGAAAATATCACACAAATTAAAGACCCTCAACATGTAATTGTTGCAAATGGAAATAAAGTGTAGATTCACGGTTTTGGTACAACCAAATTTCTTACAAAAGACGTGAAGGATATTTTGTATCTACCAGATTTTAACTCCCAACTTATTATCGGTTAGTAAAATAACCCAAGAGTTGAATTGCAATGTCATATTCTTACCAAATAAAGTGATCACTCAGGATCGAGAATCAGGGAATACAATTGGTGAGAGATGGTTGAAAAGTAGACTTTATTATCTTGAGGAAAACATCAATAAATGTCTTGTGTCATTAAATTCTAATGATCGTGACAAATTGCTACACTGGCGTTTTCGTCATACATCTGAACAAGTTTTAAATAAATTTTTTTGTTATAATTTAGACTCAAAAAATTGTGATGTGTATAGATTTTCGAAACAAACTAGATTTACCATTTTCTTCATCCACTAATATGTCAGAAAAATGTTTTGATTTAATTCATTCTGATGTTTGGGGCCAACTCCTATCAATTATTATAATCATTTTAAATATTTTGTTACATTTATTAATGATTTTCTTGTACAACTTGAGTTTATCTTTTAAAAAGAAAAAATGAAGTATTTTCATACTTTCAAGAGTTTTATAATTTTGTCGAAAATTACAATGCAAAAATTAAAATTTTTATGTCCAATAATGGTACCGAATATATAAACAAAAATTTCTTAGAAATCTTTAAGCAAAAATGAATTTTACATCAAACCACATGCATTAATACATGGTGACACCATATTTCATTCGCATTTTTTAAAAAAAACATTTGAAGATGGTATTTCCTTTCTGTCAATCATTCGTGCACAGAATAATTGGCAATGAGAAAACAATAGACTTTTGCCATGAGAATTGGGGATATGGAATATTGAGTCAAAAATTTCATATTTGCTTGGGCAACCAACAGCACACTGGAACAGTGTGTGTTGACTACTGATTTCCATATGTTATTCAGACCAGTTTTCTCACATACTGCGGAAACCCATCTATCAGTGGTGATCAGGGAGGTTGCAAACATAAGAAATGTGTTGATGACTGAAATACTGATGAAGCGATTTGGAGAGGATCAACAAACAGAAAGTTTTCAGTCAAATCAGCATATTTCTCCATGAATGACAACGGTTCAAAGTTTTTGGATGGCTATTGCTCTTAAACAGGATTTTGACAATAGAGAATTTAAATAGAAGAGGGTTTCAGCTAGTCAGTATTTGTCACCTCTTTAATGAATGTCCGATATCGATTGAAGTTTTTCAACTGCTGGAAACTCAATTGTTCACAAATTGGAACAGACATAGAAGCATCATTTCAGAAAATGATGGCATCAATATGATGATTAACAGAGAAATACCAAACGAGGAGAGAGCAATAATATTGATATCATATTTTCTACTTTGGAGAGAGAGATGGACGAGGCTATTCAGGGAGCATAACAAACTAGTTCAGGAACTGGTACAAAATATTGTGTCTCAGTGGCAAATTTTACAAATCACACGCCTCAATGTAAGAAGATTGGAAAACAGAAACATGCATGGTTGCTACTGAAGCAGCTACCGAAGATACAAGCTGATGATGACCCACATAGTTTGAGAAAAATGCACCAGGTCAGTGTACAACTACTGTGCAAATTTTGTACAACTACTATCTAATTTAAAATAAAATAGACTTTTCCATATAATATTAAAAAGTCTGAATGATATTCACAAAAGAGAATAAAATATTTAATTTTTACTTTTACATTTTCATAACAATCAAATTTACTTCCGAGTACAGTCCATTTTTTAATTTAATCAAACAAACAAAAAAAGAAAAAAGAAAACCACTATTTTTTTCAAGTGAACAACCACTTTCAACAGTTCTATTTCTCTTCTTCACTTTAGTCAAATAAAACAAATAGGAGTATGTATATTCTTTTGGTTTTAATTATTAATATTTTCCCATTCCAGATATCTCCTCCTTCGACCATTGTAGATTTTTCCATCCTAGATTTTTTATTTCTCACTCTGTTGGATTTTAAGTATTGTTCTGTATCACCTCCCATATCCACAAATCTCCTTCTTACTCTGTTGGATCTCGAATGTGGTTCTGTATCACGTCCACCATCCACGAATCTATTTCTATCTCCGTTGGATCTCTAATGTTGTTCTGGATCACCTTCTCCATCCACGAATCTCTATCTCACTCTATTGGATCTCTAGTGTTGTTCCAGATCACCAACTCCATCCACGAATGTATTTCTCACTCTATTAGCTCTCTAGTGTTGTTATGGATAACATACTCTATCAACAAATCTCCTTCTAACTCCGTAAGATCTCTAGAGTTGTTCCAGATCACCTCTATCCACGAATCTCTATCTCCCTCCGTTGGATCTCTAGTGTGGCTCAGGATCACGTTCTCCAACCACGAATGTATTTTGACTCCGTTGGCTCTTTAGTGTTGTTCTGAATCACTTTCTCCATCCAACAATCTCCTTTTCACTCGCTAGATTCTCTAGTGTTGATTTGTATCACCTACTCCATCCACAAACCTCTTTCTAACTCCGTTGGATCTCTAATGTTGTTCTGGATCACGTCCTCCATCTACGAATGTATTTGTCACACCCCGACAATAGGGCGGACAACCCGCCGTGCTCATTAGCGCAAGGCGATTCCATAATGATACACAATATATATATTCATACATTACCAATGACAAAGACAAGAGCCACAATACATGAATAAACTTTTCTTTAAGTTTCGAAATTTACATGTAACAAACAAATTGAAAATAAACCTGTTACGGTACAATAAAATACAATCAAAAATACCATAACAGATCTATTTAAAGAAAACCAAATACTCATCTTTGTGGCACGTCACGCAATCCTCTAGTTCGACATCTCATTTTTGTGTCTTGCACTTTGTACCTGGAACCCACCGAAGTGGAAATGTGAGAGATAGAAAATCTCCCAGTGCGGTATTCAGTTCCAGTCGAGTTATTCTAAGACCCAACCAACTAAACCAAACCAACACCGAGCATAATTATAAAAGAGCAACATTGATCATCAAGCTGAAGAGATAATTTTCAATCAGTAGCATGAATCAATGTAGACCAAAATTAGAACTTTATGAAGTAACCCAAAAATAAGTTTACCTACAACATTTCATTAACTAAGTTATGCTTATGATAAAATAAAAGTTCTATAAACTCCAAAGTGCAATGCTCACGCAAGTAGATTGATTATAAATTCAAACATGCATGAAATGCTAACATATCATATCAAATACTCAAATGCTCATGAATCTTATTTAATGCACAATTGTTCTTGTAAAGCAATTCTTTTAGCATTTCTATCTTACAATCCAGATTCAATACTTATCTGACTACGGGTCATGCGCTACCACGAATACGGCGCATAACCTGAAATTGTGCGCTTCCCATGAATACGGTGCCTAGTGCCTTCAGTTATGCGCTTCCACGAATCAACGGCGCCAACATAACTTGATCACGCGCTACCAAGAATACGGCGCCTACGCAATTTCTGTTATGCACTTCCACGAATTAACGGCGCCTACATAACAGAAATTACGCGCTTACCACGAATACAGCTCCTACATGACCCCGGTCATGCACTACCACGAAAAGACAGCGCCTACATGACCGGTCAAGTTTCCAAGTTCAATATTCAATCAATACATGACCCCAGTCATGCGCTACCACGAAAACACAGCCTACATGACTGGTTAAGTTCCAAGTTCAATATTCAATCAATACATGACCCCAGTCATGCGCTACCATGAAAAGACAGCGCGCTACATGATCGGTCAAATATCCAATTCAATATTCAATCAAGTGCACATATGACTATATGTTATGCTTCATGAGAAATACTATGCATCATTATCATGCATGCCACTATTGACTTAAAATCAAACTTATGATTTAACCAAATTAATTTATATCAAGTGATGCATGAATTTCAGAAAAGTATGATCGTGCTTCCTAAGACATTTCATGCATTCATATCATACAAATCAAAACTATAACAAATATCTATAGTATGACAAACAGCTAGAAATCAACAAGCAATAATCAAGGCAATAGCAATCAAGTAAACCAAATCATGCAATTCAAATGCTTCCAATAAAATTATACCATAACTTCTAGAAAATATAGTGAACTTATCATATGCAAAGTGGTTCATTCATGTCATGCTATGCCACCAAACAAGTTAATTATCATCGCATATTCATAATTACAACACCTACATTTCTTGAGGTATAACCATACACATTGGATCATATTAAGATTCAACAGGGTTGTTATTTCTCGGTCCACTAATATCCAATGAAATTCACCTGTAACAAATTCTATTGTTCTCCTCTTGCAAGTAGTTTATTTAAATCAATACCATGGTTCAGTTCATGTCTTACATATTACCTATAATGATTTCTGAAATTTTGTCCATTACCCACGTATTATTCCAATTATGCATACCTTGCAAATATGAACCATAATTACCAAGAATTTTATACTCTTACTAGCAATCAAACAAATAAATTTACTACGACAAGCAAGCAACCAACAAGCAAATTACAACCATCAAGCAAACAATGAACTTAGCGTAAGCAAAGAAAATGATTTAATTCATGAAGCTTGTTAGTTGTGCCTATGACATGCAACTCCAATTCTTGATACAACTCTTGTCTTGTTCATGGACCAATTTTTTTACTTACAGAATATAAGTCATAATCCGATTATAACTAATGTTTTAACACATATGCTTAACATCAAATTTTAATTTCATAAAATACTATCATGTGAAATGTGAAATGCTATGCATTCATATTGTAACCCAGTTTCAGAAAATTACTACAAGTGAATATGATAATTTACTTCGTACGTATGCCAATTGTTTATGTCATGCAAAATGCTATGCATTAATTCAAGCCATACTATCTCAATTAACACAATGTTCACTTTCCCATGTCCTCAAGTGCACATGCATGTACTGATTTCATCAATTGTATATGGTCATTACTTCCTATGTTATGTCATATATGTATGCCATGCAACAAAAACAGTTACTAAATAATTTATCTATACTAATTAGTAACAACCAAGCAAACACATCTACACCGATATGCATACAACAACAATTAAATCACCGTCAAACAATTTGAATCATAAAGCCATCAAAGAAGCCCACAAGCTAATAGCAAATGTTGGAAGAATCTAAGAATAACTCGAAATCTGCACCTTTCAACGTTGGGCACGACAAGACTCAGAGTCAGTTCACTGTGCAGAATCAAGTCGATAGAGTCATTCGAGAGCATCCGCAATCACGCAAGCAATCAACAATACAAGCCATCAAGTTTCCCTCTCCTCCGTCTTCCTCGTCTCCTAGCCATGTAAAGCTGCCGATGCTTCCTTTCTCATTTCTCCCTTCCTTCTTTTTACTCTTTAATGGACGGACTCCCCTTTTCAATAAATTTCCCCAAGAAGACTTTGATCGGTGGAGAAATTAGGGAATAAAAAAATGTTATCAAAGTGGTGACATGTGTCCTCCACTTGAATCCTTTTATCTTCTACATAATTCATTTAATTTTCTTTCTTATTTAGTGAATAGTTAATTTACACTAAACCCCTTATATTATTATTAATTAATTAATTTCTACATAATATGTTTTTAGTTAACATGATGTTACAAATAATTTTAAAATGCTTCAAACTAGACTAACTATTTTACAAGTATAATTGAATTAATTAACATAATTAATTTTACCATTTCATAATGTAAATTTCAAATATAATTTCCATATTTTCAAAATTTCTTCTTTATTTGTTAAGGACTTTATACTTATCCATTTCTAATTAAATTTTTCCTATGTATTTCTAGTGTATTAATTTCAAATTATTGAAATACAATGGTTTATAGATATACTTCTAAAATCCATCCTTTATTTTTTAAACATACTTTATTTCAAGTCTGATAAAAAAAAAATTCATACATTAAAAAATCTAAAATTTTCATGTATTCAGAAATTGGTTTGTTACAGTATTTCTCACTCTGTTGAATCTTAAGTATTGTTCTGGATCACCTCCCCAATCCACAAATTTCCTTCGCACTCTGTTGGATCTCGAATGTGGTTCTGTATCACCTCCTCCGTCAACGAATCTATTTCTCACTCCATTAGATCTCTAGTGTTGTTCAGAATCACCTCCTCCATCCACGAATCTCCATCTCACTTCGTGGGCTCTCTAGTGTTGTTCTGGATAACCTCCTCCAACCACGAATGTATTTCTGACTCCGTTTGATCTCTAATGTTGTTCCGGATCACCTTCTCTATCGACGAATATCCCACTCCGTTGGCTCTCTAGTGTTGTTTTGTATCACCTCCTCCATCCAAGAAGCTCAGTTACTATCTCCGTTGGATCTCTAATGTTGTTCTGAATCACCCTCCATACACGAATCTCTATTCACTCTGGCTCTCTAGTGTTGTTC